>CAJNDS010002117.1:635000-660000 GCA_905221605.1 Symbiodinium natans | reverse complement strand
AGCCTATGCCCGGTGACGGCCTGCGCGATTCTGCAGATTGCTCATGTTCTGGATCGTTGCTGGCGTGCTTCAAGCTAGATCTCAGAGTGGTTCGACAGCTCTTTATCATCTGTCCGGTCGATGCTCACAGCAGGGTGCGTTCTCGGAGTTGCAAGTTGTAATTAGGTGCAGAGCTCCACCTTCACCCCAGACCACAAATCCGAATAACCTGTCGAAGATCATTGAAGGTCATTGCTCTGAGACCGCAAAGGCTCAGTTTAGGGTTGCCATTGGCGCTGCTTGAGCAGCCTGCGCCTGGCATCAGCGCCGATGCCTCGATATGAAACTTGGCAGAGGTTCAGAAGTAATGACTTCAGAGACTTCAGAGCTTCAGCAACTGCAAGTCAAAGGCTTCAAGCGAAGTCATGCACGTCTAAACTTGCCGGAGTGCTCAGGTCATCCGTGGCCAGGAGGTGGAAGCCGACTCGGTCCAGAATGCGCTGCTGGGCCTTCAGACGTCCTTGACAGCTTGAGCACATTTAGTACTTAGTGTGGCTTGGCGAGCCTTAGTTGCCGTAAGTTCGATTCCCTGGCCCACGTTCACGGCTCGTATCAACCGAAACGTAGCCCCCGGGAACTTAGCAATTCGACGTTTAATTCGACGTTTAGGTGCATGAAAAGCCACAACCAGCAGCTACGCAAGCCTCTGCATAGGCAAATCACCATATCTGTGCCTGCCCTGTAGCTTGGCCATGACCCATATTTGTAGGTGTTCTCACGAAGTCTTGTAAAAAAAAGGTTGCTTCAAGCCTTCATTGCCAAGGCTGAAGATTGCCGGCCCGGTGGCTTCTCCAGCGCAGATGCCCCAAGTTCAGGATGAGCGAGTTTGGCCGTTTTCGCACTCGTGAATAGCTTGCTGTTTACGACCGTGTATGCTAGCCCATCCTCTCGGTTCGCTGCTAAAACATCGAAGGTGTTTTAGTCCTTTTGAAACGCTATCACCACCCTAGAGAGGGAGGGATGCTAGAGCGTGAGAGCCCCACATGCAGAGAGTGTTTTCTGCAGGGCTAAATGACATGTTTATCCCCAAAAGAGGAGCTAAACACTCATGTCGAGAATTTGCCGCTGTGACACGCGTGAGCTACATGTGCATGCAGTCAGCTGTGTCACTGGTGCTAGTTGCTTTCATGATGTCACATGAGCAAAGCTACATGTCTACAAGCAACTCCTTTTTATAGGGGGGGCCGCCAAATGAGAACAAGGCTCGTGGCCGTTTTCGGCTACAAGGCCCCCAAGGAAAAAGGGGGGGGCAAATTCAAAGTGGGGAGGGGAAGGGATTCGGCGCTAGGAGCGCCGCTGTAGGACCCGCTCGCCATGAGCGATGGAGAGTCCCCCTCTCCCCAGAGCCTTCAAGGGCTAGACGAGGGATTTCCGGAGCAGGGTTCTCCGGACCCATGGGAAGAGCTAAGTGAAGGCGAAAGACTTAGTGAAAGGAATAGATGCTATGACCACCTGGTTTCACAAGGCCTGGGCCCTCTAGAGCTGGCAACTATGAGCCTGGAAGAGAGCGAAGCTATAGCACGCCAAGTGAGGCGGGAGCTAAAACCAACGGTTCCATGGGGACCCTACCTCATTCGCTGCGTCAGCGTCTGGATTGAGGAGGCTAAGGCGGAAGCAGATGTCCGGAAGAGGGCGACCTGCTACCTGGCGGACGACCTGAGGTGGATGAGCTTGATTCCCCCAACCAAGCTACAAAGACGGGAGGAAGATCAAACACCACAGCCTGTGCTACATCCGCCGCATCCGCCACCTGGAGAAAGGAACCACTACAGGGTCACAGACGAGGCGGTTGCTACAGCAAGAGAGAAGAGACTGTTGGGCATTTGGCTACAGAGGTTGCAGGATGAGCTACATAAAACTAACGCCCCGGTCATCCTGAAGATCCAAGGCAGTCTTGACCCGACCCGTGCGCTGGATGCTATTGTGGGAAGCACAAGGTCATCTACGCTGAAACGCTACGTCTCTACGTACACCCAGTGGAGACTCTGGCTAGCCCAAACCAAGAAACAAATGCCACCTGCTACGGCGATCGATCTCGGCGACTACCTTTTTGCTAGAGCGGACGAGCCTTGCAGACGCACGATCCCAGAGCTAATCATGAAGGCGGTGGCTTGGCTGGAAAAGGTGGCAGAGTTCCCCCTGGAGCAACGGGCTACGGGAAGCAGGATAGCCTGGGCTATCAAAGATACCATCTTGGTGGAACTCTCCAGCGAGGCTCCGGTGACACGACGGGCTCCCCGCTATCCAGTCTACCTGGTGCTCGGCCTCGAGAGGGTGGTCATGGGCTCGGACAACACCGTTGGCTGGAGGGTATGGGCTTGGGCTAAGCTGGTGAAGATTTGGGCTTCGCTACGATGGTCCGACCTCCAATCGATTCTCCCAGCAGAGCTGAACCTGGTGGAGGGGAGGCTACAGACGATACTAAGAAGGACGAAAACCTCAGGAGCTACAAAGCGTGTCAAGCAGCTGCAGGTCTGTGTTTCGGAGAGATCCTTCCTGGAACAGAGTGGATGGATTGCTACAGGATTCAACCTCCTCCGATCCTCTGCTGGCTACAAGCGGGACTACCTTCTGCCGAAGTTGACGGAAGATGGAGGCCTGGGGAAGAAGATGGCGAGCTACGCGGATGCGATGGTGGCTACGGCTTGGCTATGTGGGGGTCTATGGAAGTTCATGGCTACTGGACAGAGCACTCTGAAAGAGCAGTACTGCCGACAGGTCTCTCACTGCTGGACACTGCTCCGCAGGACAGAGACCTGCTAGGAAGGTGGAAACCTGAAGGCTCGGACACCTACGCCCGGACCTATGCGGGAAGGGTGGCGAAGCTACAGGACCGCTTCGCTACGGCCGCCAGGAAATTCGACCTGGATGAGCGCGAGATCGGGCATGAGCTAAGATCCTGGCTCGTGGAACGCAGACGGCTTACACTGGAAATGGCAGAGCTACTGGCACGATCTTTGGTGCAAACCTGGAGAGGACTACCCGAGATCTATCCGGACTGGGTCTGGGAAATCCCAATCCAGGAGGCCTCCGCCTCGGAGCAACCCGGCGGAGACGCTGAAGATTCTGAGGAAGGTGAAGCGCTACAAGTTCAAGAAGATCGCTCCGAAGGCTACGTGATCGTGGGGCAACCTGGAGGCATCTTTCGGCTACACAGATCCGGACAGGCAGGGTGCTGGATGGGCAGGCGTAGAGCCTTCAGAAGCTGCCAGTGCTTCGAGCTAAGGCCTGAAGCCAGCTATGCTGGCCACAACCTAAAGACCCGGAAGGTAGCGACGCTCGTCTCAGCGACCAGTCCAAGCCGAACTCAGAGGACGAACCTGGGGGGGTGCTGCTGGAGCAGCTATCCCGGAACCTCAGTTCGAAGAGGTCCCAGAGTGGCTAGAGTGTGGGGGGGTGGGGCTGGAGCCTTCCCTGTTCCCCAACTTCCCTGGCAACACCGGGTAAGTGTGGGGTGGGCTGGGGGGAGTGCTGGGGCTAGAAAATGTCGCGTGTGTGCATGCAGTGGGCAGGGCTACAGTCGGCGTGTGCGTTGAAGCCTGCTAGAGCCGTAAAGAAGCAAGCCCAAGCCTCGGTTGTGCTACATGCCGGTTGCTGCATTGAAGCCTGCTAACTGCTAGCCAGAGCAAGCCAAAGCACTTGAGGGCTAGGCTTCCTTCTTTCCCCGTGGTTTCCTCCCCCCCCCCTTTCGGGTTCCGTTCTTCGGTGTTGGGGGGGTTGAAGGCGGGCTATTTGAGGTGAAGGCAGTGAAATGAGTCAACCTCCATCTCCGCTAGCCACTTGTTGGCAGCAACGGGCTAGAGCCCGGTGAAAGATTGTAGGCTACACTGCGAGCCATGAGTGCTAGCCGCATGACAGAGGACGAGGTCCGCGAGCTAGAACTCACAGTTCTAGTGCTGGCACACCAATTGGCTGCCTTCCCGTACGAGCTAGAGACGGCCTTGCGCCAAGGGCTAGGCATGCAGCTCCTGCCCCAGCTGGTGTCCGTGGCTAGAAACGCCCGGCTGCGACGCAGCGGACGGAAGGGGTGGACCCCCAAAGCTACGCCGGCCTGTCGGCAGCAGCGATGGCGAGGCTATCCAGGATCTACACCTTTGACGCGCTACCCAACCGCCATAAGATGGCACTGACACTGGCCGAGCTAAACTTTCTGTCCTCACGGCTACAGACGAGGGCAACAGCAAGGGCTACGGTGACAGCAGAAGAGCCGCCAGCGGATGCTACAAGACCGGCATCCACAACAACTGCGGCCAGCTCCGCTACACCCGCTGCGGGGCCAGAGCAGCCTGGGCTACGGAGGGCGCTCCCGGACGCCAGACCTCCGGACGCTACAGGCAGCCGGGGTGCAGCTAACAACGGCACCGACACGGGAGGGGACGGCTACGTCGGCAAGCACGCTACATGGGGCAAACAAGGTCACCGCCGACGAGCTAGACGAGGCGCAGGCTACGTCGACGAGATGGCAACCGAGTGCCCATCCTGCTAAAGATGCCCCCGCCCTTGGGGTCCTCGGGAGAGGGACGGCCGCTAGGTGAGGAGAACTCGCTCATCGAGATCTCCTGGGCTAGTGTGCGACCCGAGCCATGGCTTCCTTCAGCAAGGACTCGCCTCTGCAGCGGCGCTACGAGGAGCTGCGCGCTACCAAGGGCTACGGCAAGGGCAAGGTCACCGATGCTACTGACCTGGTCTGGCTGGAGAGAGCTACGTACACGGAGGTGCTGGAGGTGCACTGCGGAACAGCTAGAGGACAGCAGCTAGTGGCTAAAATCCCGGAAACATTTTGGCCTCGGCCGCTGGGAGACGACAGGCTATGTCTTCCGCTGCATAGCTAGATGCGAGGGGTGCTACCGCAACTTCTGCAACAGAAGAATGTGGTTTGCTATTGATTTTCATTCGCGCCATAGGTGCGATCACTGCCGTCGCGGCGGACGCGGGCAGGCTATTTCGGGCTGACCCCGAGCTAGTGCGCTAGAGGAAAAAGGGCGGCCGCATCCACCGCTTACGGAGCTAAGTTGTGTGGGGCTGCGTGCGTGAGGGGAGTGATTGTGAGAGAAGGGGGGAGAGAGCTAGAGTGAGAGCCCGAACATGCTCGTAGAGCTAGTGCGAGGTGGGGCCCTTTGAACCCTCCCGCCCGACCCTGGTGGTGCTACGTTGATAGCGAATGCCACCGATATTTTGGGGGCTAGCCTCACTCGAGCATCCTTTGAGTTGTTATTGTTTTTCCCCTTTTCTTGCCAAACTGGCTAAAGGTTCCTCGGACCTCCGCTACCTCCTCACGCAGCATGGTCTCCAGGAGGCGCACCAAGGGGAGCTATTTGCCAGTGGAGTGGACACCGTCGCTAAATTTGCGGCCTTTGCTACCACTGAAGAAGATCTAAAGGACGTCATCAAGACCAGCTTTGCTATTGATCCCGCGGCCTCCCTGCATGCGAGCCCAAGCAGCCACGTTTGTGGTGGCATGGCAGACTGCCAGGGCTAGAGCAAAAACGCAAGCAGAAGCAGAAGCAGCCAATGAGTTGAGGGAATGGGCTAAACCAATCCCACAGACCGACTACATCGCTATAAGGCAGGCCTTTGCCACGCAATTCGGCGAGCTAGAGGACAAGTACCTGCCGGCGAAAGAGTACATCGAGAAGAAGCTACATGAGCTAGAAACCGGAGAGTTCAGAGCTGAGTCACTCGCAGAGGTGCTAAGCCGAGATGAGATCGACCCCGATGTGCTGGTGCCCACTTGGGATGCTAAAGGCACGCTGTCCATCAAGCGAGGCTCATCTAGAACGGCTATGCCCTCAGGCCCCGAACAGCTACGTTTGCGCATCACCGTTCTCCAGAATGCCTTGCTCATGATCAAGCTAAAGCACCCAAACCACGATGGGCTAGCCGATGTCACCATGGCCACCTTCGAAAAGTACAAGGACTACTTGCTCGGCGACTACTGCTACGGGCTACGCTCCAGCGACGACTCCGGTGGGCTGGTCCGGGCCCGCCCTGGACGCTCGTCCTCGGCTACGAGCACGCCGTCCGAAAGAATACCTACAAGCTCATGACCACGGGGGGGCTATCTTTCGGTGCGTCCCTCCAGCAGAGCTACAAGGATGCGGCCGTGAAGGAAAGACACTTCACTACACCGCTGGCGTTGCATGCTAAGAGACCGCCACCTCCGCAGCATCCGGATTGGCCCGCTAAGAAGAAGAAGACCGGCGGCAAGGGCGACAAGACCAAAGCTAAAACGAAGATTCGTGGAGCTAGCAATACACCAGAAGGCAAGCCGATCTGCTTCCGCTACAACTCCAAGCAAGGCTGCAAGAAAGGGGCTAAGTGCCACTTCGCCCACGTCTGCACCGTTTGCTTCCAGAAGCACCCCGTGCTACAGTGCAAGCAGAAGGCTGCTGCAAAGGACGCCGCGGGCGCAGGCGCTACCAACTGACCACAGCGAGCAAACGAAGCGATCAAGGTGCTATACATCTTCTCCGGTGAGCCGCGACCTTGGGATATGAAGAACTGTCTCCAGAAGCTGGCACAGGGGGAGCAGCTACAGATCCATGTCGAGTGTGTTGATATACGCCCGCCGAACTCGGTGGACCTTTCGCTACAGCAACCGCGCGAAGCACTGCTACATCGGATACGCAGTCAGGAATTTGATGCTGTCTTGCTCTCACCGCCATGCTCTACCTTTTCGACAGAACTACAGAGGGCCCCGCCCCGTGCGAAGCTACGAGTGGCCAAGAGGCTGCCAAATCCTGACTGCAGCGGAGCGGGACCGTGCTATCCTGGGCAACATCTTCGCCGATCTAGCCTGGGAGGTGGCAGAGCTAGTGGCCCAGGGCGCTGCTAGCTTCTTCGTATTCGAACAGCCGGAGGAATTCGGGGCTATCAAGCGCGGTCTAGGCACGCATGGAGCTCGGGGCGCTGCCACAGAGAGGCCGGACGACCTCCTCGGTGTGGGCCGCGGGCTACGAACCGTGGCATTCCACCAAAGCAGCTTCGGCACGAGCTTTCGACGACCAGGGCTACTACCTCGGACCTCTTCCACTACCCGAGGTGCCGCCTATGCAGACGCGAACAGCGGATGGGCAGTTCGCTACAAGGAGCACGGCGGCGTGGCCGCCCAGGCTATGCCAATGGTTGGCTCAGCTGCTTGTTCAGACCGTGCCAGCCTCGGGCGCTGCGACTCCCGCTGGAAGGGGGGACGAGGCTACCCGGTATGTGTCCGACGAGAAAATCAGCTACCACATCTGCAAGCGAACCCCGTGGCAGCTATGTTCAGGGCCGGCTCCGTCCCTTCCATGACGGAGGAGGGCTCTGCTCGCCGGGCCGCTGGTGCTGGAACGGAGGAGCCCGCTGAGGGCGACGCGTGGCAGGAGCTACGACTACGGATACGCCGGACGGTGCTACGACGTATGCGATCGGAGAAGGAGCTGGAGCGGGAGGCCTTCCGCATGGCTGCTGGTGGCGAGCATGGTTGTGCTATGGCCCGAAACGAGACGCTACAGGAAGAGATACGGGACATCCTGGCGGAGGCTACGAGAGCGAGGGCTAGAGGACCCCAAAGTACTCGACGTTGCGCCGGGCCAGCCTCGCCTCATCCGTGGCCTGCTGGAAGCAGCAGGGGATCCGGACAGGGAATTCTTGCTAAGGGCGGAGGAGGGCCTCCCTCTTGGGATCCTGGAACCGCTACCAAGGACGCCCCACATCTTCGAGGAGCAGGTGAAGTGGCCGCTAGACAACTCTCCGTGGGAACCGGCACCAAGCTGGGTGCCCAACTACCACTCGGTGAAGGACCACGAGAGCTACGTCCGGGAGAAGTTCGAGGAAGACGTGGCGGAAGGGCTAATGGAGCGGATGAGCCTCAGGGAGTTCCAGGAACGCTACGGAGAGGGCCGCGCTATTGCAGCGCTAGCGGTGATCGTGGAAGATGAGACGACCGGCAAGAAGAGGGTGATCCACGATGCTAGCCACGGGGTGCGGGTGAACCACCGGATCAAGTGCCGGGACAAGATCCGAGCTCCTGGGGCTAGAGAAAAGAAGACACTGCTCCGCGAGATGAGAGCTAAGAAGAAAACGGCCTTTTCGGTGGTGGGCGACATTTCCAAGGCTCACCGACGCTACAAGCACCAGGCCTCCGAGCATGGCTTCATGGGCTGTCAGGTGGACGATAAAGAAGAGCTAGAGGGGGACCCAGGGAGCCAGTCGGTCTACGTGAATAAGGTGGGGACCTTCGGGCTCCCCCGCGAGCTACTGGTGGACGCGCATTGCCGCGTGTGGCTTGAGGCTCACGCACCACTTGATGGGGCCGGACTATGAGCTGGAGCTACTGCTGTACGCGGATGACCTGGAGGTGCTGGGAATGGGAGCTAAAGGACGGCAAGGCATTCCCATGTGCTACCTCCTCCTGGCCAGCGTGGGATTTCCCTTTAAGTGGGCTAAAACACGGGGAGGCTTCCGGGTGGAGTGGCTCGGCTTGGAGACGGAGTACGTGGGCTACAAGCTGGGCCTTTCAAAGAAGAGAGCTGACTGGCTGGTTGGTTGGCTGCGTGCGAAAGTCAAGGACGGCTACGTGGGGGCGGTGGAGATGGCCCAAGGGCTAGGTAGGCTTGGGTTTGCTGCAACCGCGCTGGATTGGGAGAGACCTTTCCTGGGACCGCTACATGCCTGGTCCTCGGCGGTGGCAGGAAAATCAGGGAAGCTAACCCTGCCCACGATGCTCCGAGTGCTGATGGAGTGGCTAGCCGAGAGACTTGGAGGGCGAGAAAGGCTACAGCAACCGGAGTCGGTCGTCTACCACGCCCGACGCTATCCTTCTTCACGGATGCGAAGGCTGAAGATGGACGTGCCTGGATTGTGGGGGCTTCTTGGAGCTAGTCCCTGGATGTTCAGGACCGTGGTTCTCGCTAGAGGTGAAACGCGAGTGGGCGCCTTGGGCTTTTGCTAAAGAGGACCCCAACAAGGTGATCGCAGCGCTGGAGCTACTGGGCACACTGGTGGCGGTCAAGCTATGGGTTCCCCAAGACGAGACGCGGAAGGCGACTCGGGTGGCTCTACGGGGCTACACAGACAACAAATCCAACGAGGCGCTGCTAAAGAAGGTCATGACCACCAAGTTCCCATCTATGCTGATCTTGATGGAGCTAGCCGAGGAGCTGGCATCCAGAAACTGTGACCTGCAGCTACAATGGATTCGTAGAGACCTTAATCAGCTAGCGGACGATCTGACAAATGAGAATTTTGCTAGCTTCGACCCGGCATTCAGGATTCCTCTGAGGGGAGAGGAGCTAGAGTGGAAGATCCTAGGCAAGCTTCTCGGACATGCAGAGAGCTACTACGAAGAGCTCAATCTGCGAAAGAGGGCTAGACCCCGGAAACGGGGACGCTTCGGACAGAAGCGTCGGAAGCTGGACCCCTGGTAGCTCGAAGGGCTATGCGAGGGGATACCGGGACCCGAAGGGTTCCGGCCTCCGAGCTACAAGTGGGATCTGTCCACCTCCGAGACAAAAAGTCCGTGCGCTAGCTTGATGATTCCAGAGTCGCTTTGTGCAAGAGTGATCTTAGCTAGGCATGTCGGGCTAAGTTCCCAAGCTCTGCTTTGAAACTCCTCCTTACAGGGCTACGCCCAAGTAGGCCCCATGTCGTGGTGCTTGGGGAGGCGGAGGGTATTTGAGAGTAGGGCTAGTGTACGCACTCGTGAATAGCTTGCTGTTTACGACCGTGTATGCTAGCCCATCCTCTCGGTTCGCTGCTAAAACATCGAAGGTGTTTTAGTCCTTTTGAAACGCTATCACCACCCTAGAGAGGGAGGGATGCTAGAGCGTGAGAGCCCCACATGCAGAGAGTGTTTTCTGCAGGGCTAAATGACATGTTTACGTATCCCCAAAAGAGGAGCTAAACACTCATGTCGAGAATTTGCCGCTGTGACACGCGTGAGCTACATGTGCATGCAGTCAGCTGTGTCACTGGTGCTAGTTGCTTTCATGATGTCACATGAGCAAAGCTACATGTCTACAAGCAACTCCTTTTTATAGGGGGGGCCGCTAAATGAGAACAAGGCTCGTGGCCGTTTTCGGCTACAAGGCCCCCAAGGAAAAAGGGGGGGGCAAATTCAAAGTGCCCACCCTACCCACCCTGGGGGATACCGGGACCCGAAGGGTTCCGGCCTCCGAGCTACAAGTGGGATCTGTCCACCTCCGAGACAAAAAGTCCGTGCGCTAGCTTGATGATTCCAGAGTCGCTTTGTGCAAGAGTGATCTTAGCTAGGCATGTCGGGCTAAGTTCCCAAGCTCTGCTTTGAAACTCCTCCTTACAGGGCTACGCCCAAGTAGGCCCCATGTCGTGGTGCTTGGGGAGGCGGAGGGTATTTGAGAGTAGGGCTAGTGTACCTGGGGAGGCTTTTTTGGCCGGATTGTAAGACTCCGGAGTAGCCCACGCAAACATGAGAGCTCGTGAATTTCCACATGTCTAAGATAGAAGAATTGAGATAGGCATGCTATATTTGATTTGAAAATCGACAATTCAGGAAGGGGCAACTTAAATTTTCGGATCTAAAAAACTCTTTGCCAACACCCTTTTGCTATAGTTATCATTGGCCTACAACTCTTTCATCTGCCAGTTCTTTCATTCCCAAGTTGTTGAAATTCCACATTCGATTCTGTTTGCATTTTCAGGACGAGAATCTCAGATCTTCAAACATTGTACCATGGGCTTCGGGAACGAGTTCAACTTGCGAGTTGTTCAGAACGATTTTGAATCTTTCTGTCTTGGCACTCGCATCACCATGTGAAGTTCTTGTGTTTTTGGGGCTGCCCCGTACTCTGTTTACTCAAGCAAAAGCAAATGCCCTCATTTGCGATTAAGGGCTGATTTTATCTTCATGTACCGATAAGATTCAGGCCGTGTTACCTACTTTCCGAAACCGAGCGCATCCGTGCCGAATTTGGTGTGTCTCGCGTTGGCCGCTCTTTCCCAACACTTGTTCAGACGCTCGTAACAAACTAGTGCCCTTTGTATCAGCCAAACTTTCAGAAACCTTGATTTTTTCGTTCTTCACCGGGAACTCGTCGTATCAATTGGGCTGTTTGGCGTTGACAGACTTGTTCCTTTTTGGCTGTTTAATATTATTTTTTAGCGTGTGTCATATAAACACGAAGCGGATTCAAATCTTTAAGTTGTCCAGGAACTTTCCCAAATCTTCAATTTCGATCTCCAGATACACTTGTTTCAGTCGAGTAAGAAACTGACTGCGGTGAGGAAGAGAGAGGCGGGAGGAAGCAGGAGGGCACTCGGGTCCGGGTATGGAGTTCTTGTTATGGCCCCCACAGAGCACGTGGTAGACTGCAAGTGTAAGCCCAACGCAAGCAAATCCGAATTTCTGAGGCCCATCGGGTCACCAACACGATCGGGCAAGCCGGGCTCCGCAAGCGCGGTCTCACCCTTCGGGGTGCCAGGCCAGACCCTAAACAGCCCCCTTTGAACAACACCCGAGTTCTCCGAGTTCTCGTCGGGCTTTTCGAAGGCTTCCAATATTTGGACTGGTTAAGCCAAGCACGTCATGATTGACCAGGTCTGCTTAGGGCTTTCGAGCGCAGGAAAGGGCAAATGTGAGCCGAAGACCCGAAGCATCCCATTCGGGTTTCATACAGCTCTTCTTTCATTAGGCATCGTTGTCTCGTCTGGGTGTTACCTGAACATGGGAGAGCCTCATGCAAAGGCAGCTCAATTTTACTCACAGCGCAGTTGACCCTTGTTCTTTCATGGAGGTGGCCTGCGTCCCTTGAGCCAGGGGCCCGGGCGTTTAACCAAGATCGCTGGAATTCGGCTCCCTAATACGCGGTCTGCCTGGTCGATCAGATTGGGTGCTCACCTTTGCTCGTACAGAATGACGCAGTTTGCTGACTTCCCGTCTCCATGAATTCGAACTTCAATGTCTGAAGCTTTGCATTGAACCTCAGCGTACGGTGATAGCATGGTCAAGTCCAGGTCAGAGAGCCTGGGCATTCCCGGTTCTCATGAAGCACCCTCCACCACATCATTCGTATGAATCAGTATGGAAATGGCTTCTTCCTCCATACCTTCCAGTGCAAACCTGTTCACTTTCAAAACCGAGCTTCTGCTCAGGTTCTTGGGGCAGTGGTTGGTCCCCACAGCGGCAGTTTGAGGCCATCTTCTAAGTTGCAGTTGGCAATTTGGTTGCCTTTGGCATCCCACATCAAGTTGGCGAGATGGCAGATTCTTTCCACATCTTCCTGCCATCATCAAGAGAGTGGTATCCGGTTTGGTTCTGCCTGTTGTGCAGGGAGCCGCTGACTTTGTACCAGCCGCGGCAGTGGAAAATACAGCAGGCAAGGTCCCGTTTTTTTGTATTTGCTTCGGCCTTTGCCCGGCCATCACTCCCACCCCCAACCATTGCCTGCCTGGCTACGGATAGCAGCTGACGGATCCGAGTCTGCGAGAGAGAGGGGATATTGAGACCAACGAAGATGAAGACGATGAAAATATGCCCTTCGCTCATACGACTCGTTTCAATCTGTCCATCGGCGTGTTGATGATGAGTTGTGCACTGTTTCAAAATTTGTACCAAACAACTCTAATGCAGCGCAACTCGTTATTTTAATCAGCCACCCAAACTCCGGGGGTACTTGTTCCCTTTTTGCAGAGTGCCGAGTGTTGGTGACCGCTTGTGCGTCACCAGAATGTGACGCACCCAAAATTGTCGAGAGCACCTCTGCCTCCGTGCCGTGCCTGCACAAAATTGAGACTCAGTAGGATTGACCCCCGTTCGTGGCCGAAAAGGACACCCTCCTCTAGTCACTCACCAGATCCGGCATCAAAAGCAAATTTAGTACGAGGCAACACGCCCGTGGACGATTGTCCCGGTTTTTGAGGCAAGTTTTAGGAAATTGTCCGCAGGGCTCACTGCACGCATTTTTCGGCTTTTCACTGGCCACACAATCCTGCCGTCGACGGTGCCAGACGGGCTTCATGCCATCAGGAGAGATGAGGTAGAGTGCACTGGTAGTTGTTGCACTCGACATCGTTCATGCCCCGGTTGTTGCAAACGGTCACTGGCAGGTAGCAGCTTGTCATGCGCTGGCCGCATTCAGCATGCATTCGACATCTCGCATGAAAAGTCCCAACGGTCACAGGGATCAGGCGTCGGGCCGCCATCCTCTTAACTTTTGTCATTTTTGAAGCTGGAACTTGCCGTCCAAAGCAGCAGTGCTGACTGTTACAAGGCTTGGATGCGTTGGGTCGTGATCCTCGTAGCTGTCGTCGTTTTGATGACAGTTTCAAGGAACTCGTTGTCCAACAACGGTTCAATGGGCCGGAACAACCCCAGGTCATTCAGAAGTGATGTTGATAAGGCCAAGCCTACACCTCAGCATCTTATGTTGCTCCTGCGCCGTGCCGCGTTTGGAAACGCTTGCGCTGCCTTTGCCTGCCAATGCCTCATCCAGAAGGACCTACTGCATCTGCTCACCCGTTGCCCATTTGCGATGAAAGCTGGAGAAATAGGACCTGGATACTCATACGAGGGTAATCCTGCTTGAGCTTTTGCAAGCATGCACTTGCCTGTCGTCCTGCTGTAAGATCGAGCATGGCATCTGAAGCAGGTGAGCACCGTCGGATATCAAACGAGACTTGCCTTAAAATTGTGAGAGTTTCCGCTGACAGTCCATGGCCCTGCAGCATGACAAGCTGTTTCCAGGCTTACTGTGAGCTTCGCTGGATAAGGACTCGCGCATCAAGCCGCCCAGGGATCCCCATCCTGTGGAGAACACACTCTTGTTCCTTCCAGAGTACGCCGTGGCTTTGATGCGGATTGACACAGCATGGGCAATTGGCAAGTGTTGACAACATGGCTGCAGCATTTGCTTGTTTGGCTTTTTTGTGCATCTGATGTCCTCAGATAGGTCGAACTTACAGTATCCGTGCCGATGGGGTCACCTTTTCCCTTCTGCCCTGTGATTGTTCTACAGTTCAGCTGTGCAACCTAGCCTGGAACCTGCATGTGCACAGTGCCGCTATCGCAAGCTGCACCAGACAAAAACCTGCATGTAGCAAAGGTGCAAGAATTGCTGCTCGAGCCCAACATGTCTGATAAGGGAGATGCCATGACCTTTGGCTTGCACACGCCTTTATTGTTTTTGACTCGCAAGAGAGTTTTCTTGACTGCTCAAGCGTTGCAATCTAAAAAAACAAAGGAGCATCTCCGCCCAACATCCTTCCCCTAAAGCTACGTAGTTTGATGGGCGCTGTGGGGGGTCATCTGGCATTCGGCAATCCAGGCATATTCTGCGACCTTTGTTTGGGGATTCTCTGGGTTTCCACCGTGGGGCCTGATATAAGTGTTTTGTGCAGGATTCTCTGGGTCCAGGGACGCTTCGAGGGCAATACTT
Organism: Symbiodinium natans; assembly: GCA_905221605.1. NCBI lineage: Eukaryota > Dinophyceae > Suessiales > Symbiodiniaceae > Symbiodinium > Symbiodinium natans. The sequence continues at coordinate 645,571 of CAJNDS010002117.1, read as the reverse complement.
GATAAAATCGCTGGGTGTGTGAGGTGCCTACACTGAGTTTCTCTCGGCCAGGAAAGAGATGTGGTTCGGTCGCGTTTGGGAGCTGCGGGAGCTCCTCCGGGTGCAGCATGAGGAGTACCTAGCAAGAGTGACTTGGAGAACTATAGCGCCACAGTGCTCATAGCTTAAGCTGCGTGCAGCTGTGCAGCGATCATGGGGAGACCTGTGGAAACCCGCGGTGCTATGATCTACAGCAGCACCTTCGAGTGCGGGGGCGTGCCAGAAACAAACGATGGCACTTTCAGGGTATTTCATGTTTTCTACACGCTGTTACATCAGAATATATGTCTTGGATTACGGTGTTCATTTCTTTTGTTGTGGGTTCCGGTAGTTGTTGTCGACCATTTCTTTTTCTTGGCTGACGAACAGAACCGTCCGGGATTTGTCTTAACAGAAGATGAACGCCTCAAGATCATCCGACGGTCTAACTTGTTTCAACAACAGTGAACCACAACCGTGGTCGCGGCAAATCCTGATTCGATTCATTCTGTTTTGTCGTTGTTGATAGAACTTTGGGATGGTGCTGTGGCAGTTTTTGCACCATCGCTGCAGCAAAGTTAAGGCCACCAAAACAACCATTATTTTACTTCAAGCATCCCCACCCTGCAGATTTGGAATTTGTGGTCGTCCTACTCTGGGGTTGGGCACTCTCTGGGGATACTCTGGGTTGGGCATATTCTGGGGTTGGGGGGATACGGTGGGGTTGGGCACATTGGAAGTTTGCTAAATATTCTCCGGGGTTGGGGTTACTCTAGGTTTGGGCACTCCAGGGACTCTCTGACGATACTCGGGTTGGGCACTCCAGGAATTCTCTGCTGATATTCTGGGATAGCAACCCCACGCCGAGAGTGGAGAAAAGCAGTCTCACCCACCGCCCGAAATCAGCAAAGACGAGATCGCTCTTATCTTACATGTCCACCCGCGACGGCCAACACCACAAATCATGTCAGTCCGTTTGGCTCCCGGTGAGCTTGTAAAACTAGAGAGCGGTTGTCCCGAAAGCATTTTTGAGCCACGATTAAGACCACATGAGACCATTCAAGAAAAGCAAGGTTCATCCGAGGCATCATCCCATCCATCATCGAAGTAAGGCGTGCCACTTGGACTTTCGCCAACGTGACGTGCAAAAGCCTTCGGCCACGAAGGCCCGCGCCTCCACACCATTCGCGCCTCGCCCCACCTCTCGGCCGCACGTCAGGACACCCTAAAACCCTAAAATGCCTAGACATCATCCCAGACATCATCTCACGGCCGCAACCCATGCACATCTGCCACCAATGTGGTGCAGGCATTTCTGGAAGAACCACAAAGAGGAGCTCGACTTACAATCAGCCGAAAGAAAAATCGCTCAAAACCCTGAGCTCAAACCCTGTACAAACTCACCCTAAGCTTTAAACCCCTTCAAGGAACCCCAATCCCTAAACCCCAAGACTGGATGTTTGAGGTGGGCGAGTTTCCCACCGCAGGTCCAGACGTCAGGCCCCCTCCCCCCTACCTTTTGGCCCATGAAGCATTCTGTCCCCTCTCTCGGTGATAGCTGGACGTGGGGAAAACAGCCGCCTCGTTATGGCAGGTCGAAGGTGTCGGTGGGTTTGGCGAGGCCTTACTGTGTGGTGTAGCTAGGAAGGTCATGGTGGTCTGGACATGTTGACTTCAGCCTGCGACGTAGTGATTTTGAAGCAGGTGTTAAGTGTGGAACCTCTGAAGTAGTCCCCGCGGTGTGCGCGAGCGCTGGGCGGGTGCAATCTAACGTGCAATGTCGCCAAAACTGTGAAGGCTTCCCACGCGCCAGCGTCACGGCGCCCCGAGAACACAGAGAGGGTTGTCGATCGTAGCCAAAGTTGTGAATGCCTCCCGAGCGCCAGCGTCATGGCGCCCCACGAACATCGAGAGGGTTGTCGATCTGTGAACGCCTCCCACGCGCCAGCGTCGCGGCCAGCGCAATTTAGGAGGTGCGGCGGCGGCTCCTGCCAACGCTGCCCTGCACTTGAAAACATATTATAGAAATTAACAGGAAATCTACGAAATCCACTATGCCAGCCGTCACAGCATCCATCCATGCATCAACGACAACGAACAACCTTCTAAAAGACCACCTCCGCTGAAAAACGCTCGCCACGCTTTCGGGAAAAAAACCTTCATTCCCTCACAGCCGGCTGCCATCCACAACTTGGATGTGCATGATTTGCCCTTTCCTTCAGCCATTGGCAGCTGAGGGACATCCCCTACACCTTGCTGCACAAATCGCTTGAGCATGTTGGACTACAAGCAGAGTCTCACGTGAGTGCCTTCTTGACGACTGGAGCAGGACGGGCCTCGGCAAGGGACACAGGCCAGAACTCGGGCTTCCGCCCCGGGAGGTGCAAAATCTCCAGCACCAACAGGGGGCAAATATTGCAAGATCCTCCTTGTCTGCAGCATACCAGTCACCCAGCAGACAATAACCGTCGGCCCTGGCAAAACAGCACTCAACCAAGGCGGTAACGCATTCACAGGTCCAGCAGCACGAGTTGGCGACGCAGCCATGGCCGCGGGAGCACTTGCAGCTAGGATAAGCGTCGGGCACGGTCCCGCCCATAGGCATACAGTTCCGCCCGGCAGCAAGGGGCTCGGCGAGGTAACTCGGTGCGGCATCTCCCGGGCCCGAAGGCAACGCGGACACCTTCGCCTTGGCTAAGGCTTTGGCCCATTCCGGGACTGTAGCATGCGGTCATCAGACATGGCGTTGACCCACACCCACTCAGCTGCTGCGGCAGAGTCCCGCAACAAATCACATGCTCAGAGTCCAGGCATCGGAGAGGGAGGTTGGCTCGCAATGGACAAGGCAAAGCAAGTTGCGCCTACCCTACACTCAACCTCACACTCGCAAGACACGCTGCAACTAACCTGTGACTGCAGAAGCGGGAACTCAAAACAGCTCATGCACTGCTCATCACACTCAATGTAGGTTTATGGCCATATCTCATTGAAGACAGGGGGGGCAAGCAAAAGGCAGAATAAACGCAACGGGAAAGGCCATCAGAAAAGGAAAAGGCAGAAAATCGTGGCAGAATAAAGGCACAATACAGAACGGAGCCTTTTGTCTGCCGTTTATATTTGCCTTTCATGTTGTCTTTTTACCTTTCCAGACACCTTTTATGTGCTTCTCTTTTGCCTGTTACATTTGCCGTTTATTTGCCTTTGTCATTGCCGGATACCTCAATTATTTGCCTTGAAGTTGCCTTGTATTTTAATTCCAGGATCACCACCTCTCCATATGAGATATAGTTATAAATGTAGGTGCAGACGTGGGCCAATTTCTTCCAAGGTGAACGTAAACAAGCCAGACCTTGTGCTGACAGCGTCGGAGAAGCAGGCCCTCGATGCGATGATGCAGGATCCCAAAAAGAATCGTGGTGGCAGGGGAGGCCTTGCAGATGAGGCCGTAGATATGAGAGAGTAGGGTTGTATAGTGGCAAGCAGAAAGGGTTGCAGGACTTGCACAGCAAAGGTTTGTGTGACCGTCTTAGTTCTAGAGACCAAAACCTTAGAAATTCAAAAATCTTAAAGAAATCCCAGCTCGCACCCGACGCTCATAGCACACGCGTTGTATGTCTGCGTGTCTCATGGACACAGGGGTCACATCCTTAAAATGTTTCGTCCTTATCCTAGTTTCTCATCGCTCCCTCCTCAGCATATGCAAGGGTGCGCCCTCCACTTTTATTCATGTCTCCAACTGGGCATTCCCCGTCTCAGTGCAGCATCCATGGCACACGCTGACATACGGCCTTGGCTTCGTCAAAATGAGTTCTGACAAATGGGTGCATGAGGTCTCTCTCTCTCTCTCTCTCTTTCTCCCTCTCCGTCCGCGGTCATTGGCAACATCTGCCCGCAGCTCTGCCTGTGCCGGTGCCTCAGCCTGTGCCACACAGCTGCTACTCACAACGCAGCCTGTGCAGACACAGCCCCTATGGTGCACAACTGTGAGAGCCATGTGATGCAGGCCAAAATTGCAGCCTGCGAAGTGTATTTCCAGTTTTGTGGGAACCAAGTACGTAACGCACAAGCATCCGTGCCTGGAATTGCCTTATATGAAATGCTGCCATCTTCCATATACGTTCTTGCAATCAGACCCATGCAATGTTTGTCGAGCACACTTAAAGATAGGATGGTGGCATCCAGTGGCTTGAGCAGGTTCCCTTTCTGAAAGTTTTTAAGGGCCTGTTCGCGGGCAGACAGGGCTTGGATTTGAGTTGATTTTTGGGTCATCGACGTATCTTTTACGCGTGCCTCGTCACGCATCTTGCCGTCGGGCCATGAAATTGCACAAAATCGCAGCTTCCGGTTGTCAGTTTGAGGTTAGTTGCAGTTAGCTACGTTTTGCTTGTGCTGTTGCTGGCGGTTTTGTCAAGCTCGTGTTCAGCCAAACGGTGTGCAATGAAAGGAAAAGTCTCCTCACGAAGCTGTGCGCTCGGTGGAAAGGCGCTTGGGATGCCGGCTGAAGGCTGCAAGGTTTAGAACTTCAACCCCCCCATGCATTTTTGATGCAAGAGAAACATGGTCTTCAACATCTAGCTATACATCTAGCTATACATTTGTGATCGGAGCAATGCGGGCAGGGTAATCCCCCAGTGCTGCCGTGTCCTTGGCATTTTGGCTTGAACCTTCGGCTCCCAATTAAATGCAGGGCCTTTAGTTCACATCTGGGAGGCACCGTGGTGAGGAGGCGGAACAGTCTTCGCGTGTTGAACCGACTGAAGTACTCATACCTCAGGGGCACTGTGGCTTGGCGTTTATTGCACTGCTCATATCTTTCAGTTGAGGCGTGTGCATGGAAAGTTGAAGCTGAAACGGTAGTGTTACAATGTTCCCCGTACTTTTTTGATAAACGGTTCTAGCTCTCCAGTCCTTCCTCAGTGCCATTGCCAGTCTCATGTTTCCAGAACTTTGTCAATGCTGTTTCGTTCTTCTTTGTGCCCTTTGAGGTTATTTATGCCCATGGCTCGGGCGGCTGCAGCTGGGATAACTTCCGGCTCTGCCGCATGATGGCCCGGATGGGCATGTGACCTGGATGCAGCACGGGATTGTGCCGGGTGTGCCTCAACGGGGATCAAGCAAGGCTAAGGCTAGCTTCAGGTTTACACGCATGGGCCTGTCTTGGGGGGCCGCTTTGGTTATTCAGCAGAGGAGGAGAGTAGCCGTAGTGCAGCCTGCCTGTCTGAAACTGCCACGGCCTCGTGCACCGAGCACAAGATGCTGAAGTTTTTGTGTATGTCGGAACTGGATGGAACGTAGCAAAGGTAGACCTGCGCTAGCCCTAGCCTGAGCCTTAGCCCTCGCCCTCGCCTCGCCCTAACCCTAGGCTGAGCGCCCTGGCCCCAGCCCGAGCCCCAGCCCGACTAGTCCCAGCCCGAGCCTGCCTTTCTTTTGTGTACTTCTACGTCTCATAAGGCCACGGGTGGCGCCCTGTTCAGGTGCATCGGTTTAAGAGTACGACGTCGAACCCTGACATCTTACGCCAGAGCTGAGACAACCAAGGCTAGTTATCGCCCCAGATGGCTTTGCCTACCCGAAGAACACTGACCTCGGTAAGATGCGGCACAAGGAGGGCTTGGAAGTCTTTTAGCTTAAGTTCCGTAGTCCGAGGTGCGAGCTGGTGTCAGTGTTGCTGTGTAAGGGTTTGGCTCTTATCCCGCCTTCTCTATATCTCGAAAGGAAAACCTACATTTCCTCTCCATATTTTCATAGGGGAACTGCAAATAGTCCTAATTTTCTTTGCATTTTAAAGCGGAAAACTGTATTAGCTTTTTCCTTTCTCTCTCGCTCTCTCTCTCTCTCTCGCAAAAAATTTGTCCATAGGAAGGCTTCTACTATATTTATAGGTTAATAGGCACCTCTTTTGCCAATCGGGCGCCGCCCGCCAACCACCCGGGCAAGCTTATGTTATAAAGAGCTGCGCCCCCCTCGCAGGCTTGCCTTGTATGACATGAAGATGACTAGCACTTAAAACACACACGAATCCTTCCAAACCCGTCATGCCAGCATTACATGTTCTTGCACTCTTTCGTTTTTTCCCTCTGTCTGTCTATGCACGTAGAGGAAAGATGTAAGGAAAAGAGAGAGAACAGAAGAGGCAACAGAGGAGGTCCGATTGAAGGTAGTTTTTTCGACAAAACTTTAGAGAAATAGAGGTTTTCCTATCATCATATAGAGAACTGACTTTCGGAATAAGACCGAAAGAAACATTCCTCCCTAAAAGTCCTAAGGAAATTTTCCAACCCTTACGTATTCATGTCCATTGCTCAGTGGCCGACAGTTCTGCATAGGATGTGCAGCCACTCAAGCGGGCAACGGAAGCTCGGCCAAGCTTGAGCTTTGTGCGCTCGCCTTGCTTCAGTTTCTGTCCGGTGGGGGCGCCAGGAAATTCCGTGCCTAGTTATCCTAGTTTCTCGTGGAAAGACGTTTTGTTGGGGTGCTGCTCTCACAGGCTTCGGGGTGAACAGGAGGTGCAAGGATCACTTCTTGCAAGGATGACGTGGATTACTGGGCCGACGATCTGCTCTATGCCTCGTCTGCAGAACCTCAGCACTGCATGAGATCTGCTTCAGAATCTGTGAGTTTGGGGCTTGAGCCTTCTCGTGCAAGTGTGGCTCGCTGACTTCAACAACTTCTCGCCGGCGTAAGAGGTCAAGTGATGTGTTGAACGTTGCCGAAGAAGACATACGTGCGGGAAACTTGTGCGTAGCAATTGGTTAGAGGGTAGATGTAGCATAGCGCATACGGACAACCTTGGCGCCCCTTGGCATGCGCAAAAGTACATGCAAAAGTGCTTAAAAGCGACTACAAACTTCCGAGCCTAGACCCCAAACTGCCCCTTATCTCCTTCACGTCGCCGCCTTAGTCTTAGGTCGGCCCCTAAACGCTTTGAAGGAGAATACAATGGTGGGCTTTCGTCTTGCGCCGCCACAAAAGCAAGTTCGTGCGACGACAACGCAAAAGCGCGAAACGGGCAATGGCCATGCTCCTTTTGTTCGACCTCAGCGCTTGTTTGTTGACACGACACGATTCAACTCGATTCAGCAAGTGTGGAAGAGCGTGGGTGCCTTGGGGGATTGGACCCCGAGGGCGGTTCGCACACCTATTCCACCGCAGCAGAGTCTGTCTTGGACAACCCAGACAAGGCAAGCCGAAATTTCTTGTGCCGCTGATTGGGATGGGGGGTTTTAGAGCACCGGCCCTGTGCCAGTTTCGGGACCTCTACGAGAAATGCTACCAGATGCGACGGCGTGAGCTTCATTGGACGATTGAGAAACTTCCCAGGCAGCGGCTACTGTCACTTGCCATTCTGTGCATCTCTACGCCGCATGGACAAGTTGTTCAACCAAGCACTGAACTGCGTGCAATGCGTTGAGCAAACCGTCAAGCATCTCGAGCCCCTTTGCAAGGTGGATTCGCACTCAGGGCTTCTTCATAGGCGAGGGGCTTTCGCTTGGGCATGTTTAGCCAGCAACTACAGAGACCTTGATTGGCCGCCGCATGTTGCATGCTGGTGGCTGCATGTTTTGCACTATCTGAGCGCTGGCAGGCGGGACCTCCGAGGGGGCCATGACGGTGTCACGTTTTGATGACCAGCGCTATGGGCACCAGGTGCTCGGACGTTCCTGCAACTTGCAGTCAGTCTTACCCATGGTGCGTAGTGCTGGGAAGAGCTCAAGGTGAAATCTTTGTAGAAGTTTTAGGATCCCTTCAATCCCTTCCGCTACCAAGGCTTCATCAATTCTTTCAGTATCGAGTACTGTTTCTCGGCTGCTGGACAGGGCGCTCGGCTTGTGCACCTCAGACACCCCCTCCAGCCTGCTGTATTCTCCATCATGGACGGTCCCTGCTATACCCTGAAGATCCCTGAAGGTTTCTCAGTTGTGTTCCGTATTGCTGTGGAGCATCCTGGCAAGGGCCGAGAGGGTGCGCCTAAAGTTCTAAAGGCAACCTGTCCTGAATGTGTTGGTGACCTTTTTTTCGAATCGCGTGGGGTGGATGTTTTGGCATGTGCAGTGCAGGTGGCAGAAACTCAGCACCCTGTCCATGTGGCAGAGGAACGGTATAGTGACTTTGAGGACCTCCTTGCCAGGCCCCTTTGGTGAAACTTGTTTGGTGGGTTTTCGGGAGGACCCCCCGATCACAGTCGACCGCTCGTGGCGAAGGGTGCTGGTGGGGTATCCACCCCCCCCCCCCGGTCGCAATCGACCTCTTCGTGGCGAAGCTTGTTGGTGGGATTCGGGGAAAGTGGAAGCTCCGCATTCAGCTGGCGCCTTGCTTGTCGCAGCTGGGCTACAGGTTTGCTGGCTTGCTCTTCGTTCTCCTCTTATCAGTTTGACCCTCCCTCGAGCCGGAGTTGATGCCGTTCTCTTTATGTCCCGGCAACCCAATCCAATCCAATCTGGCACTCTGGAGGGGTGCTTGGGAGAAACTTTCCAAAGCGGCAGGCAGAACACGCTGAATGTACCAGAATTCTAGGTGCCATGCATCAGGGCGAGAGGGCGTGGCGTAATGTACCAGGGTTGATTGAGGGTAAGATGATGACAAAGACGTGTTAAAGAGAAGACTCTGACATTGGCCGTCTTCATGCCGTCGTGGGGTGCCTTTCGGTTGTTTTCTTGTGCGCGCAGCCAAAGCTCCTCAGAGTACGCACCCGCGGCCACACACAGAGACAGAGAACATTCATTCCACTATACGTCAACAAAAAAAGTCCACAAGCCCTGCGAAGCGCACAAGAAAACAAGCACAAGCAGGATGAGCCCATTAGTCTTATGACACGGGATGTCCGGCCAGAGGCAGGATTCACGGAATATTTTTTCAATGACTTTTTAATGTTTGTTTTTTATGATTTCGAAAATCCTCGATTTATGATTTATTTATGGACATGACAACACATATGTTTTTTTATGATTGGAAATATGTGGCGTACTATTTTTTTATATGATCCAGTTCATGATGTTTATGATGTTTGTTTGCTCTCTACCTGCTCAGGACCACGCAAACCACACCACCCACACAAAGCAAGACATCAAGTATGGCTGGTTTGGTGGGGGGCGGGGGTTGGGGGGTGGGGTGGGGAGGCGGCAGGGACGGTGGGGGGGCGGCGCGGGGGCGGTGCGGAGGGGTGCGGGGAGTGGTGGGGGGGCGGAGAAGGTTAACAGCACCTGGTTTTTTATACTGATTTTTTCATGATGTTTTTTTATGATTTTTTTATGAAATTTTTATGATGGATTAATGGCCTGTTTGGCTCTCCACTCCCCACCTCCTCGGCCCCTCCCCCTCACCCCCCCTGCCACCCCTCCCAACGCCCCCCCCAAACCCTCCCACCCTCCACACCCCCCAATCAAGTGGACCTGTGGATGCTGCGGGCAGAGTAGGAGTAGGGCTTGGGTGAGGGGCGATATGGCTGGCGTCCTGAGTGGAAGCAGTCTAAGGAAGGCTCCAGAACAAGCTTTGTCAAAGCTAAATGAAGCCATCTCGCGGGTCATAAAGCAAACATATTTAAATCATAAACACAAGAAACCTAGAAAATTGCCCGAATCATAAAAAAACCAGATAAAAACAACTATTTAACATCAGGGCTCCTGTGGCTGGAATTGGTGTCATAACATTAGTCAACGGGGGCCGCATCCTGCAGCCTCGCCTGCTGAGCGCATTTGCCATCTGCAGCTGTTCTCAGGTTATTTCACACCGACTGTGGAATGTGCCCAGATTGGAGGAAACATCGCCGTCCCTACGCTGAACATCATCGGTCCTTCAGATGCAGGATAAGGGTGGCCGTAGTCTAGGCGAAATCAGTGATTTCGGAGCTTCATTTTCGAACTTGCACTTGTGTGCGCTTGTGTGAGTCTTGCGATGGTTTGTCTCAGGCACCATGGATGAATACTTTGGAGCAACAAAAAGTGCATCTTGGCAGTGCACGGGCTGGACAGAAGAAGTGTGAAGTCGTTTTGGTAGCAGATGCGAAGTTCGGATAAGTTCCAGCACTGTAGGCGCCCAAATGGGTGTAAGACAGTTTGTGCAGACCTTGCAAGGTAGCTGCGATGGTGCAATCCGACAAAGAGCGTGGCTTCGGAGATGTCAAGCTGGAAGCTTGTCTTCACTTAAGTGCTTTCAGGTGCAGCTTCAAGCCGAGACCCTCTGTAGTCATGCAGGATGGGGCAGAGGTTGCGGCTTGTGCGAAGTAGTCTCTTCTTGATGTTTGGGCATCTCTCAGCCCCAGCTCCCCAGCTCAGGACGGTCATGGCTTCGACATGATGATGGAGCAGGTCCGCCATGAACATTTTGCAACTTGCACGTGCACTTGTGACACGGTTGAGCAAGTGGGGCTGTCATACTCCACGGAGAGCTGGGCGCACCCTGTGAGTGCTGAGCTGGTCCGAGTTCTAGGTTCTCCATGCGCTCCATGCGCTCAATGTCTGTTTGTCTGTTTGTCAGCTTGTCAGTTTGCACGAGGGAAGCTCTTGTCTTCAGGGCCTTCAAGCTTGCAACGGCCCTGCCAGGCCATGTGGCCACCC
>CAJNDS010002117.1:475000-630000 GCA_905221605.1 Symbiodinium natans | reverse complement strand
CTAGTGCAAGTGCCAGTGTGGCTTGGTCTCGCTGCAGAAGGTGTTGAGATGGCAGTTCTGGTGGTTTGGTGTCGAGGAATTTCTAGCGGTGACTAAGCGGGCCACTGGGGATTTAGGATGTTGGCTCCGAAACGACAGAGTTTGAGATTCTTTTTGCCGTGTCGATTCTGGTGAATGTCCTGCCATAAACCGCACGGCGTCGACACCACGTTGGGACTCCAGGATGGACCATTCGAAGTTGACGCTGGAGGAACTCGATAAGCTGTCAAGCAAAAAGCTCCTTCGTCGGCAGTTGTTAGGCCTGAGTTGGGGTGAACTTTTATACGGCGGTGACCTGGTCATGTTGGAGTGGCCGCGGACTTCAGGGGGATGAGGAATCCGTTTCTGTAGCTTTTATTTGTTCGAAGCTTTTTTCACGAGCAAACCAAGGGGAAGCAGGGGGGGGGCTAGAGTTTCAAGCTGATGCGCAGTTGCCCCATTTGCACCCAGTGGGAATGGCAACTCTGAGATTTTCTATGCGGTACAAGCTGTAGCAGGTTCAGCGCCTGTCAGGGTCAGAACGTGAGGGGCAGCAGGAAGAAATTGCAGAACATTGCAGAACAAAGCTTTGCGTTACGGTTGCGGCTGCCATCGATTGGTTGCAGCGCGTGAGAAGCGTGCTTCAATAACAACACGCTGCCTTAGGAAGAGGAAGGATCTCATGGACGCAAAGCACGAAGATGCAAAGCGGCTCGGTGAGCTTTGTATAGTTCCAAGGGCCGCCAACACACACCAGTCACCGACATAGCACGCCTAGCAGACCTGGCCTGATTCCAGCGCTCAGTAGCCAAGTTATCCCAAGCTATTTCTCTGCCGAGGTTTCTGTAGTGAGGGCTAGTGGGCATCAGTGCTCTTCGACGAGGATCTAAGTCTAAGTTGTATGTGCTGCTACATGCTGCTGCAGGCTGCCTCCAGCCGTCATAGTTCCAAGTGTGCAAGACATCGTCTCATCGCAGGCAGCGGCAGGACTCGGACAATGCGACCAAGGCGTTCTCACGTGGATGACTATGTAACACATCTTAAGCTTGTTCATTACGCTTCAGGTATGCAGATCGTGTGCAGCTCTTGAGAAAGACAAGCCCCAAGAGATAGTTTCAGAAACTACTTTGCCTCAAGCACGCGCGCAACTGCACTTGCTGCATATGTTGCTTTGACTGCTATTCTTCTACTTGGTTTGAGTGTTGAGTCCCAAACCCTCAGCTTTGTAAGCGCAGCAAGAGTTGGCAGAGGCTCTCCTCAACAGCATTCAGGGGAGCTTCTTTGCTGCAAGCTGTTGAACCTTTCAGAGGGAAACACTATATAGCTCTCTCAAGCTGAGGCGCTTAAAGGGCCATGAAGTGCTAGCAAGTGCCCAAAGCCCTGGGAACCTAACAAAACGGCGTGGAGTCTTGCCTTGAGCCATCGGAGTCTGAAGTTGGCATGTCCAAGTGCGTCGCCGCGTAGACTCTGGGCAGAAAGCAGATCGGAAAATAGATCTGAAAGTAATTAGATCCAAAAGTAGACCTAAAAGTAGATCCAAGTGAGTTTTGGGGAGAGGCCCATGTGTTGCATGCCGGGCTGGTCCTAAGCACACAGCTAGAGCTGACTTCCTTGGTGTTTCCTTGCCGAGGACTGCGCAACACACAGAAAAAGATCTAGTGGCGGATGTGGTTTGCACAGAGGCGGCGCCTCAACTGAAGATGGCACGCTCAAGCAAGTGCATTGTGTTAACGCATACTTCTGCAAAAGGAATCGGACCATCTTCGAGCCAAGCTGAGGATGCTGTGCACTTGGGCACTGCGCTCCCTGCGCAGCGTGCGCAGCCAGGAGTTCAGAAGCACCCAAAACTTGGATATCGCTTAGCAGTAAGGCGGAGCTTGATGGCAAAGCTATCTAAGCCCAGCAGTTTCTCCTGAAGGCAGCGGATAGCAAAGATCTTTCTGCTTGTCGGCGGAGCACAGCAAGGAAATGCGCCCGCTGCTTCAAATCGGCCTCTCGACACCTTAAGAAATGGTACTGAGGTAGAGAGGGACCACTTGAACCCGATCTAATCTAACCAAGACCACAACCGCAACGGAGAATTCAGAAGACTCCCTCCACATTAGACATGAGTCCTTCAAAGCCGCGCTGCCAGGTCTGTGGCCCGAAGAGCCCAGATGCCCTTTGACCTGCCTCCGCCAAAGCGCCGTGAGGATGGGTTAACAGGGGTTAACAGGGGTTGATTAGGGTTTGGGGTCATTCGAGGTGGCTTTTGGATGTTTGAGGTGTTGCGGGGTCGAGCTTGAGTCATCTCCATCGGTTTGGACATAATGGCCCACACTCTGTGTAGATTTGCTCTGCTGTCATAGTTGCGTGGGCCTTGCGGTTGCTGCTTACCATCGATGCGTTGATCCAAACGCACCCTGCCGAGTTGCCGGCACAGCAGTGGCAATATTCATGGGGTTGGGCTGGGGGCCAATGCTCAATGCCTCATGCCCGAAGAAAGCTGCGACCCGTGAAACACTGGACAGTCACATGGGAAGTGGCCCATGTGGCCCACTGGTTGCCATTGAAAGTGACAGCAAATGTCGCGCCCACTTTAGTAGGTGCTTGAGACATGTCTGACACGTCTCACCGGCTTAAAACGGGTCAATTGTTTGCGAGGTCTGCTTTAAAGACCAGGTTTCAAGTTTTCCGGGCGGCATGGGAGAGAAAATGAGAGAAAGGACCGCAAGTTGGCAAGTGTGTTGGTGAGAAGGTTCGAGGAGATTTCCAGAATCCTCCCTCCAGGACTACGGGGACTACGGGCACTACGGAGACTACGGGGCAGCTCCGGGAAGCAACCGGCGCCATACGCTGCACTGAGGGGTTTCGTTCAGTTGAATTGAGGGGAGCTCTTCACAACATGTCGCAACGCATGGCTCGGGTAGGGAGTGGGGCGCCCTTTTGCTGGGCTGGACATGCAATTTAGTCGCGCTTGTTCATTGCACCAAGTCATTGCGGCTTGAGCCCCTTGAAGCCTTGAACCCTGAGAAACAGAAAGTTGATTGAAGTGTGAGTGTCCGAATGTCCCGACACCCGGTTTGGACCGTGCTTGGCGACCTGACCCAACTCGTCCTCCGCAGCAGGAACTCGTCGTTGAATTGGTTTTGTGGTCATGGCTCCACCCGACTCACTTATGGCCGTTGGCTCATCATCTCTGGCCGCGTGATGAGCAAACCGATGCGTATCTCGTTACCAACACTCTCTTTCTCTTTCTCTCTCTCCCTCTATCTATCTCTCTCACTCTCTCGCTCGTCTCTCTCTCTCTCTCTCTCTCTCTCTCTCTCTCTCGCTCTTTCCTCTTGTATCGGTTGGGCTTCAATAACTCGATTGGGCTCCGCGCACACATGGTATGCGCTCCTCCTGATTCAAAGGCACCTATGTCCACACACGTCGTAGCGTGAGCCTCAAGATGGTCAGCAGGCGCTTTCGAACGGCACGGTGCAACAGGCAGAAAACGTTGGTTGTTTTGGATGCGCATCCTTTGCTTCCCCTGAACTCTGACAGAGCCGTCCTGAGGATCTGCGAGGCATCTGGAGGCCCAAAGAAGTACTTCTTGGGCAGTCGAAGGGCCCTTGAACTCCTGATCTCTTGGTGCAGGTGTGCAATTACCGAGGTCATAAGGCAATTCGTCTGAGTCCGAATCCTTTGCCATCCTCTGCCTCGTTCCGATCTCGCCAACGGGTCCTTCACGCTTCAGATGCCAACAGGGTATGTGCTCGGTCCAAGAGCCACAAGACTCCTAAACCATTTTGGCACCACCATCTGTGGCCTCAACAACGCTCCACCTGATCTTCCCGCATGGCTGGCATGGCCGCCTGTTCCATGTTTTGAGAAGACCTGGGCCAGTTCCCTTCTGAGGTGCCCTGCATTACTTTCGGATGGCGATGCTCTGCAGGAACAGGAACAGGGGGAAGCAAAAGCTTGCTGTCGAAGATTGGGTAAAACAATGTAAAACAGGAACATCCGGGCGCCTACGCCAAGGGCTGGGTCCGCACTGGGAGAAGATGATCGCTTCTGCAGATTGGCCCGTTTTGGGGTTGCCATTTTAAGGCGGACCCAGGGGGGAGTTGTGACGGACCTCGACTCATCACAGGCCAGGAACTTGCGCTCGTTTTCACGGAGGGCCTTATTGAATCCTCTCAATTGTGCCGCCAACAGCCTCAAATTTACAACCCCATCAAGCATTGGGCAACGGAAAACAATTGTTCGCCCGAACCCAACTGTCCCAACCAGAAAACCTGTGAGCCTCAAATTGCGAAAGTTCAAGCGGCCATTGTGCACCGGCCCCTTTCTGTGAAGCAAGGCGCGTGCGCGCCTTTATTCGCGACCTGGCCCCGCGGGTTGAGCTGCAGGGTGTGGGAGTTTGAAGTTGGAGGGCTTGGGCAGGTTTGTTGCACGATTTGTTCGGCTGAGGGCATCTTTGTTGATTTTTTGCTCATGGAGGTCACGTACTTTGTGTACTTGGCTTCAGTCAAACCATTGATGGCCATGGGCAAAGTCAATAGTCAGTCACTGCATTCATGGCAAGGGCGATTTATGGCAAGGGCGAGCATGATCGTTGAAATGTCGTTTCGGGGATGTATCGTGGAGTGAGCAAGCAGGAACTAACCTGTTGCTGCCGCAACCCGAAACCATCAAGCGTGGGCTTTGGTGAGAATTGTGTCATGCAAGCATGTCCCGGTTCCCACAGGTCCATCGAGGCCCGTGAAGGTCCACATAAGACTTGGCCCTTTGTTTACGAAGCAAGTGGGTATCGCTCCTAGCCAGGCCCTGCTCACATGCCTTCCCATGCCTTCCTGACACATGACACCGCAGCTGCCATCTCACTGGGTTTGCAGGATATGGGCGAAGCCGCCTTAGATCTTCTCCAAAGTTTGGAAGAGGATCTGCAGATAGAGATCATCGAGCAGTTCGACATTCAGGGCCTCATGGCACCAAGTGCTGAATATATTAAAAGCAATCGTTTGCTCATGCTCCAAAACTTTTACTCCGGACACAGGGGGCTCAAGCAAGATTTGGAGATTAACCATCCCTATCAGCCTTGCAGCTGCCGGCAGCCGCGTCATGACTGTGGCCGTGAAGCTTACAGAGGAGGTGCCTGGAGTTGCAGCAAAGGCTAGGCTAGGTGGGACTTTAGGAGGTTCGCCCAAGCATGCCATAGCCAGCTGATTATCGACAAGGGCCATAGGCTATAAATATGTAGTCCTTGAGTGATCGCCGCAGGAGTTGGAATTGGAGCAAACAGGCATTACCAAGGCCGCATCCTACCTCTCTCAGTGCACGACACTCTATGCTGGTGAAAGCTGTGATGGGGATGTCAACCTGGCATCCGAGACGCGGTCCTCATTACCGGAGCGATCGTCCACGAAACCTGACCCTGAGAATTGCGTGGAGGTGGAGCCCTTGGAAGCAATCAGCATCTGGACCCGGCAAACCATTGGCATAGCCTTTGGCGGTTTCCTCCTGGCCTTCCTGAGCGCCACTGTAACAGGGGTTGCTTATGGCTTCTTCCTCGGCTACATGGGGCTAGACTCCTACGTCTTGTCGTCGATCACCGCGCTCATGAAGCTTCCAGAAGTATTGCTTCTCCCATTCGGCTTCCTCACTGACTGCTGCCCCATTCGTGGGCAAAACAGGAAGCCCTACATGTTGCTGTGTCTTGGTATTTCAGCTTGTGCGCTCCTTGCCATGATTCTGCGGCCACTGCCTGACCCATACTATTGTCAACACGCTGATGGCAGATACAACTGGTATGTCCCGCCATGCAACCCTGACATCCGTGCCGACAAGAACTGGTATGTTTTCCCGCTGTTCATCCTAACCGCAGGTGGGCATCTGTCAAAGTACATGCGAGCTAGCAGCCTGAAAGGCTACGAATTTCTGAGCCCATGAAAGCATGAGATCGAAAGCCTGGACTGCCCTCAGGTGTCCAGCTGGGAACCGCCGCCGGTGAGGGCCTGCTGTTGGAGTACTCGCTGCGTGAGCCATTCGAACGCCGTGGGCAGATTAAGGCAGAGATGGATTGAAATGTTGACCTGCCTAAATTTCTTTCGGTTGATTTTTAGAGTTTTCACTGCAGGCGGAGATGACGATGGTCTCTATGGGAGGAGCCTTGGCTTCCTCTTTCGTCATTGGCCTCTTCATGAACAGCAAGCCATACTTGGGGACATTCGACTGGGGGTTGTCCTTCAGCGGTCTCATGGCCGTGTGCCTTGTTCTGGTCATCTTCCAGATCCCACTCACCATCTTTTGCATTTGCGAGCCTCAAAAGCTTGGAAAACGCTCGTCAGTCTGTGCCAATGTAAAGTCTTCGTGGGAGCTCGTTCAGAAGAAAGCATTTTCGAGCGTGCTCTTCTTTGCTTTCCTCGTCCAGTTCCTGGTTTCAATTAACACAACCGCCGGCCCAATGGTTCGGAGCCAATGGGCGGGGGTCAAGGTCCTACAGCAACAAATGTTTGGCATGGCTGGCTTGGGCGTCATGATGATTGCAACCTGGATCTACAAGGTCTGCCTCCTCCAGGCCAGCTGGAGAAGGGCTGTTTTCGTTAGCTTGGTGGCTGTGACGCTGTCCGACTCAATTCCAACGTTCCTCACGACCTTCGGTGTGGTACGCAACCAGTACTTCTACCTTGGAGAAGACATCGTCGGCTCCATCCCATTGGCTGCGGTGCAACTGGTGTCCAATCTGATGGTCATTGAACTTGCGGAGCAAGGTCGGGAAGGTCTTTGTTTTGGCCTCATCGGAACATGCCAGCACTCCAGCATCCCGTTTGCCGCGGTGGTGAGCAATCAGATCTTCGGGCTTTTCAACCCCAAGCTGTCCAAGCTTGAGAATTACATAGCAGACAATGCCGGATTCCGATCAACAGTTGCTTGGTCGTACGTGCTGACCTACAGCACCTCTCTTGTTGCCATGTTCTTGCTGCCAATGATCCCCAGCCAGAAAGCAGAGGCTCACAGGCGGAAAAAGGAGTGGAGCTCCAGCTCCCTCACAGCCAGCTTGGTCCTTGTCATTCCGGCCGTCTGCCTTATCTATGGAGTCATCATCCTGCTTCTGACCAGCCAGCCCGAGACTTGGCATGGATTGGTCCTTTGTTGTACCACTACTACTACTACGACTACTACTACTACTACTTCTACTACTACTACTACTTCTACTACTACTACTACTACTACTACTACTACTACTACTACTACTACTACTACTACTACTACTACTACTACTACTACTACTACTACCTACCTACTACCTACTACCTACTACCTACTACCTACTACCTACTACCTACTACCTACTACCTACTACCTACTACCTACTACCTACTACCTACTACCTACTACCTACTACCTACTACCTACTACCTACTACCTACTACCTACTACCTACTACCTACTACCTACTACCTACTACCTACTTACTACTACTACCTACTACCTACTACCTACTACCTACTACCTACTACCTACTACCTACTACCTACTACCTACGACCTACTACCTACTACCTCCTACCTCCTACCTCCTACCTCCTACCTCCTACCTCCTACCTCCTACCTCCTACCTCCTACTACTACTACTACTACTACTCCTGCTGCTGCTGCTCCTACTACTACTACTACTACTACTACTACTACTACTACTACTACTACTACTACTACTACTACTACTACTACTACTGCGACGACGACTGTTGATGGAGGACATCTTGCACCTGGCCAAGCAAAGTAGAGACCCCGCGCCCCCTTTGTAATGTTGACTGTTGATCCTCGGAAGGGCCGTGGGTTCCGATGACAAAACCTTGCACCTCGGTGTCCATCATCATCAATATTAAAAAGGGGGTGCGGGGTCATGCTCATGTGTCGTGTCACTTGTTATTCATGAGGTGGTGCAAGATTTCCTCCACCAACCGCACTACTCCTACCCCTACTCCTACTCCTACTCCTACTCCTACTCCTACTCCTACTACTACTACTACTACTACGACTACGACTACTACTACTACTACTACTACTACTACTACTACTACTACTACTACTACTACTACTACTACTACTCCTACTGCTCCTACTGCTCCTACTGCTCCTCCTGCTCCTCCTGCTCCTCCTGCTGCTGCTACTGCTACTGCTACTGCTACTGCTACTGCTACTGCTACTGCTACTGCTACTGCTGCTGCAACGAAGTTACTACTATTACGATTACAACAGCAGTAGACAGCAGCAGCAAGAACAACAATAGCTGTAACAACAGTCATAAGCAAGGGGGGCTAGAGGGAGGGGGCATGTTCCACAACACAGGGCTCCTGGCCGGCACCACATTGGACAGCTAAAAGACATCCTGACAATGTAAGTTGTCCTCAATTAGACGGCCTTGACTCAGGAGACGGCCTGCCTGCGTTGGATCGGCGGCCAGGGCTGCGAAGATTGAGCGGTGGCTAGAGCACAACACACGTCGAAAGTTTTTTTCATCCTAGGCTTCCTTGGCCCTGGCACAGCCTCGCTCGAGTCTGTAGCTTCTGCGGCCAAAGTGGGTAATGCCCAAAGAGTCCGTCGCGGCGAAGCCCAGGACTGACTTTTCATCGCATAGCAGCATGGCATTGTTCCGGTTGGCATGTTAAACCCTAAACATATCTGTGCATGGTTGCGTGTTAGATCCATGGGCTCTGCCGACTTAAGTTCCAACATGTCACCAAAATCCTCGCTCGGACTGCGTGTGCCAGGGTGAAGTCAAGTTTCTCCCGGGCTGCTTCAGGGACCATTCATTTACCAGAGGCGCGGTCACAAGTAAGCCGGCGCCAAGATTGTGCCCCTGACACAAAGTCAGGGCGGCGGTGTGAAGTCTTGAATACTGAATTCGAACTGCGCAAAGTAGCTGCATCAAGAACCTCCCCCCCATGGTGTCACCTTTAACTACAAAAATCATCCAGATTGCGAGATACTTGGCATCATTCAGCATCATCCTGGCATCATCTTAGTGCAGCCCATGACCGCAGCCAAGGCCTGCCAGCCTTGCAGGCCACAAAAATTGGCCGCACAAGGCTGCGGTTTTCGACGGACTCGCCACTCTTGGCTGTGTGGATCCTTTGGAGAAAGGGGTGCGCGTGTGATGTGCGCATTCCTTGTAAAGCAGACCGCGCGAAAGAAAACCGAGACGTCCAAAAAGTCCTATCCAACACAGCCATGCTTCGAAGAGACATTGCTCTTGTGCCAAGCAGGGAAGCGGTCGCGTGGTCTCAAGTTTCCGCAGGGCAGTCGCTCTTAGTTGAACCCTGAACCTCTGAAAAGCAGAGCCCAAGCAAGGCCTGATATTTCCTGAACCCATTGGATTGTGCCCCACACAGCACAGCTCTGCACACCGAGGTACCAGAGATGGCAACGTGAGGACCCCACAGGGCGGGGCAGACATGCGGATGTAGGACGCTCGTTTCTGTGTTTGAGGGTCAAAAAAGGTTTTCTTGATTTTAGGGCAGGGCTCTACAGGGCTCAAAAGTTGCAGCTCCGAGTTACCATGTCATCTCCTAATCACGAAAGCTAGTGGCTGGCGCAAGCTGGGCCTGGGCTGTGTCTTGCTGTATAGCAGTAGTAGGCCATGCCCTGCGGATCCCTGCGGAACTCTTAAGTTCGTTCAAATCCTAGTCCATTACGACGCCGTTGCCAATTTCAACTGTCAGTGCCTGGACGGCCAACTACGAAAACCACCACGCCTTCGCGGCCTCGCCGCCCAGTTGACCGGCCGGTGATGCCACGCACACATACTTCAAGCAGCTCTCGCTCGAAACACGCACAAGGTAGACATGATGCTCCTTCTTGTGCAGAGAGTTCTGTTGATAATATCATTTGGCTTTCGCGACTTGCACTGTCGTCATAAAACTAGTCTCAAAACGGTAGATAGGTCAATCTAAAAATTAGTGAAACTATAAGAACGTTATACAATTTGCTATGCTTCTTTCTTCCTTTTCCTTGCATCTTGCATCAACTTGTGCTATATGTTCTATTTCACCATCAGGTCTTATTATTACCTTTGTCAACGGACACACCCCGGTCTCAATTTCGTTACCTCCGGTGGGGAGGTTGTTGGCGGTGGTGGTGGTGGTGGTGTGGTGGGGCGAGTGCGGCGGCACGGTAGCACATGTGCTGGATGTTTCATTGCGGAATGATGTGGTGGGGTGTTGTGGCGACGTGGTGGTGGCGGTGGGGGTTGGGGTGGGGCGGTGTGGTGTGCGGTGCTGTAGAGTAGGATAGAGTGTAGTGATGGATGTGGCCGGGGGGAGTTGCTGGAGGTGTGGTGTGAGCAGGAGCACGTTTAGTGGGAGGTGTGGTGGCATGAGTTCGGTCGAGGTGTGGTCCTCTTGTGGGGTTGTGGCAGGAGCGGGGGCGCGTAGGGCTTATCCATGCAAGCGCTAAGCTTTCCACCTTCTGGCTAGCACACCAGCGACAGGTCCAGCCTTTGTTGGGTGAGTGTAATGGCAGTGTATGCGCCAACTTGAATAGCCAAAAACAAGCGACAGTTTTGAGGGAACTGCTTTCTCTCAGATTGTTTCTCAGGGAACGTTTTTTCTGAGACTTCCAGAGGAGCCGCTTCTTGTCCTTTCTTCGGGCGCTCTGGTGCCGGCGCCTGGGGGTGAACCGAGACCTTGGCCGCAAACAAGAGTTTTTGCTTCGATCATCCCCCCCCCCCCACCCTGCGATGTGGGACCCGCTACTTGCGGATACTTCGCCGCAGGCTACTTGTTGTGGGATTCTGTGCGATTCTGTGCGGCATTCTCTGAAGGTGGGCACTCCAGGCTTCGGCGGGACTCTCTGCGGGCTCAACCCCAGGGAAAAAATGCAGCAAAAGATGGCTGCCTTTCGGTTAATTCGTGATCGATTCGATTCAGGGATATTGGGCCGTTTGCAGATATTTGTGGGCCTATGTTTGGCACCAGACGTACGGGCTTGACTCACCTAGACAAAGCCCAAGTGCTGGGGGGACTGGGTTCCTTCAGAGTCGAAGCGGCCCCAGTCTCTTAAGCATGGGGGCTTAGGGGCTTGCCGTTCTGGTTGGCCCTTTTTGGGATAGTCCGAAAGAGCGAGCGAAAAGTCAACTTGTCTTCTCATTTCTTGTCGCGACTTGTTCCCTTTGCTACGCAAGTTTCCCACGATTTTGAGCGTCCAAGAAGATGGGGCATGATGGGCACATGGTGGCCATAACAGGGACCATCTGGAGGTAGGAGATGCAGCCGGGAGATCACACCATTCTCAGAAGTTTAAAACTGACAGTAGCCCCACACCGAAGATGGGAAACAACTGCCAAGCGGGATTTTCCTAGCTGCTGAATGTCGGCTTTCTTGACGTTTCATGAAATCTCGTGGTGGTTCGCACTTTGTGGCTGAAGCTGTTTTTTCTTTTAAGGCTTTCTTGCTTGTGAAGAGACATTCCGACTTTGTTCACTTCTCGGGACTCTTCTCGGCTTTGGACTTCTGGCGATGTTGTGTTGCTGTTGTGCTTTGGCACAATTCGGGCCGATGCTAGAAAACCTGGGTGCTCCATATTGGTCCTCGCCTGCGCTCCTCTGCACCGCCGTGCAGAGCCTCGCGGAATCAGGAAGGCAGGGCTGTGCCGGCTGAAATGCTGGTTCTGGGCCAGGCTCAAGTGTTCTGGAGACGAGCGGGCAGATGGGGAGCACCCGGCATTGAGGGCTGCGAGGATAGCGGTGTGCTCGACCAGCAAGTTTGCAGAGTGTTCTGTCGGTTCAGTTTTTTGCGCCCTCAAAAGTATATACGTTCATAGGTGTGGTGTGTGGTCCGTGGTTCATGTTTGCTCGGGTTGTGCCCGAGACTGCCGTTGAACAAGTGGAAAGCCAGGCCGCGGCGTGTGCGCTCCATGAAAAGTCTTTGTTAAAGACAACCCTGCGCGTGGCCCACTGGTCCTGGCAGAGTACTGGGGTTGAGAAGTCTTTTTTCAGCCCCCTCTGCACCTCCTCGCACGAGCCCTATCAGCAAAGTTCGACTGCATTGCAGCGCAGTACAGTGCAGCGTGACTCAGTGCAAGTCATTGCATCGAGACTTATGCAACGGCACATTGCAGCACAGTCTAGCGCAACGCGGCCCGTCCAGCCCTGAGGCCACGCCCACCATGATTCTACTATTTGAGACTTTCCACCAGCTAGAACCTTAAGAGTTTTCACGCTTTCTCGCAGAGTTTCGTTTTGACAAGGGTTGGAGGCCGAGTGCAGAGTGTGGCTCGAGATGCTGCAGGTTTGTCAAGAGTCCTGTAGCCATTACCAACAAGTCTAAATACAGAGTTTGCACGGGTCCCTGGCAGTGGTTTGCGCTATTAGGTGCACAGGCGATCACACGGGATAGCAGGATAACCTTTATTGCTTTTGCATGTTCATCAGGCCAGATTCTTGTGATACAAGTTAGTCAGGGTTAGTCGATCGGCAAAGATTTGCAGAAAAAAACCGCCGGATTTTTCGGACAAATTTCCCACCCGCCCGCCCCTGAGATAGGGAGCTGTGGCCAGCGGGACTCATCAATTGGCCGAAGTTGCATCCTTTGGTTTGTGTGATGCGTGGCTTGCCCGAGCTAAGCACACGACAAGCATCTTTAGGCTTAGACAGTAGAGCTCCGAAGTGGGAAGCGAACCAGCTCGACAGGTGGCAGGCAGTGGCAGGAATCCGAATGACTCAAGCCTCAGACCTAAGACTGGATCTCGAAGCCCTAGAAGCCCTCAAGTTAGCTGTTTGAAGTAGCAGCAAACGATGTCAAAGGAGAGGTGACCGACTACCTCAGGGACCTACCCGAGGAGATTCAGGTGGAGCACAGTTTGGGGTTTCTTCTAAAAGACAAGAAGGGAAGCAAGGTCTTGAAGTTCTTCAATTCTTCGAATGCTTTTTCCTTCCAGCTTCGGCCGTTTTGAAGGAAGCTGCCAGAGGTGCGGTGGCGGTACGGTGGCGTCAGGGTGGCGTTCAGGTCCAAGGGTCAAGGGGTTGACATGTGTTGACATGTGTTGACTAGGTTGACGTCGCCCTTGCCGGCAGCTGCAAAGCCTTGAGCCGTTCAGCCCCAGGTCCAAGCAAACGGCTCCGTTCTGCCGAGTTTCCCAGTGCGCCACGAAATAGCACTGTGTAAAATGCACTAGATAAGGCAGCCGACACGGCAATGGTAGAGTGGTGAAAGCTCAGGCTTAGTTGATGGCGAGCCTTGAGGCCTGAGCTGAAAGCTTCGCCTTGCAATACAGGTCGAGGTCATAAAGGAGTTCGACCCGCGAGGAACAAAGGACGTGGGGGATGACCAACGCAAACTGCCCCTGACGCCTGCGGTATGATTTTCGTTGAACGGGTGCAGCCACACGCATGCCCGGTTCCTTTCAGGATGGAAACGTCTCCGCGCGACTCTACAGCTTCGCGTACGGTCGCATACGAGGACGTGCCCCAAAGGCTCGTTCCATGACGTAGATTGCTGTCAGAAGTTTAACATGTTGAGCCCGTGATACCCAATGACGCTAGAGACATATCAACAGTGTTGTATCCCGCAACGGCAATAAGCAGACCTGGCAATCGCAGTCCAAGCTGCAAGAACTACTAGGCCCGGAGCCCTCTGCAACCTCAAATCTTGAGTGGTTAAATCGGGTCCCCGCTTGTCCGAGTTCTTCGAGCATGTAAAGCCCAAGAGCATTCAGCAAATGCCAGAAAGCCAACAGGGCCTCCGTGACCCTCACGAGCTGGAGGGTTTTGTGCGGCATTGGGGCCTGGACTCCTCCGCCGGAGAGGCGGGTCACAGGATGGATGCTTTGAGTGATGGCGACTTCCAACAACACTGAAACTTGCATGGGGTTCCTGGGCTAGTTTGGCTACAGTTGCAGATAGTTATGCATGAATCGCCTGCTGAACCTTAAACTTCAACATGGTCCAAAGTTCAGCCGTGGTCGGCCGAACATCCACAATCTGCATGTCCTCACTCCTTAACTGTTTGTCTCTGGCGCTGTGGCCTTGATCTCGGTCACGAGACACCGAACCACTAAAATTGGTACACGATGTGACGGTGCAGGTTCTCGAAGCGCTGCCGGACGAGGTGCTCATCGAGGCACGGGACTAGGTTTTACAGGTTGAACATTGAAGTTTTAGTGTGCTTATGTTGGTCGTTTTGGCTTCTTGTCCAGGGTTTTGCTGCTCTTTTTGAGACAGCGCTGCTTCGAGCTCGGATTTGACTTTCGGGGCTCTGGGACCCCCAGAAGATCCCTGCAGTTGAGGTTGCAATTTAGATCTTATGTGTTCGGTTGCTCTTTGTTGCTTCTTGCTTGTTTCCTTGGTTTTTGTCCATGGGCTGCATGTGGATCATCTGTGCTTTTGTTGTTCTTGGGTGCTTTTTGTTTGGTGTATCGGGTTTAAGTGATATATTTTGTTGGATGAATTAGTATTTACATCGTTTAGTCTACTATTAACACTATCATCACCTAAAATCATGTGTGGTAATAGAAAACTTACCATTATGAAGATTTAGTATATATGTATATGTATATATATATATGTATATATATATGTATATATATATATGTATATATATATATGTATGTATATATGTATATATATATATGTATATATATGTATATATATGTATATATATGTATATATATATATATATATATATGTATATATATATATATATATATATTTGTCCCCAAACAGTCTGCTGTTGGGGTTCTAAATTCATTCAAGGATTGCCGACGTTCTGAGGACTGTTGCCGGGTTCCTGGGCTCCTTGTCTCCCTTTGTCTCCCTTTGTCTCCCTTTGTCTCCCTTTGTCTCCCTTTGTCTCCCTTTGTCTCCCTTTGTCTCCCTTTGTCTCCCTTCATGTGGGTGGCTTTGCGGGGTTGCTGTCTCCCTTTGTTTCCCTTCGTCTCCTTTTGTCCCCCGTTGTCTCCACTGTTTCTTTGACGTGCCTTTGACTGTTTGGGGTCTTCGGTGGTGTAATTGCAATTTCATTTTTACATGAAATAGAAATAACTAAGTTATTGAATACATTTTCATTTAGCAAAAAATAAATAATAATGATATATGCATATTTTTTTCCAATATTAAATCTTTCCTACTTCAATGGCGTGTCAAAGTCGCTTATATAATATGAATGGTGAATTAATTACACACAGTCGGGCTTGGGGTCTGGGTTTTGGGGTGAGGTTATGGGGTTAAGGTGAAGGGGTTAGGGAAGCACTCCACCAGATTGCCAGCAGATTGCTGCAAACGCAGCTTGTTGCACACCCTAAGCCTCAAAGCCTCAAGGCAAGAAATGCAGAGAGGTTTGACCTGGAAAAGGAAAGCACAGCAAGCTACTCTATGGTTTCCAGAGAAGCTCTTGTTTGCTCCCGTCTTTCTCTTATTGCCTGGGCCTACGGGGCAGAACCCTTGCGCCTCAACTAAACTCCTAAGCCCAAACCCCTCACGTCTAAACTCATACACCCAAACCCCTGAAATCTAAACCCAAATCCCTCAAGCTCAAGTCCACAAGTCTAAACTCCTAAAACCAAACCTCTCAAGTATAAGTAAGCTGACTGCAATTTCACCCCTGTTCGGACGAGTGGCTGTAAATTCTCCTGTCTGAGGCTTTCTGGTTGGAAGTTCTCCCGTTCGGTGCCCTTGCAGTTGCAAAATGGCTGTTCTGGTTGTAATTTAACCGATCTGGTTGTAAATTCCCTTGTTCTCAGACCCCCCCCCCCTCCTCCCCGCCCCCGCAGCAAAACAAACCACCCCCCCATCCACCTACCTCAATTGGAACCTGCCCCTACCTTTCTTTTTATTCACAACATGTGTCAGAAGGGATGAGATTTAAAGTGGACCTACATAGTGTTGTACTTGTTTCTTCATTAGGTCCCAGAGCTTCCGAAAACTCAACTCCCAACTGCAAGCAGCACTACCTCAAAACAGCTCAGTAGCAGGACAAATATAACGACACAAACTTGAAGCAGCAAAGTACAACCACACAAATGAGATGTAGATCTGAATTTCAGGCATCCATGCCCAACCCCTCCCCCCCTCCCCTTCCCCACCCTCCCCTCCCCCGTGCCTTCTTGTCGTCCACTGTGCGCGCTTCTTTTTTTCTTTCGAAAGCACGGACTGAATTTCGCTTTCAAGCAGGAGGCGAGGCAGTAAGGAGATCCTGCCGCTTCGGTCGCAGCACATTTTAGCTCGTTTTCACCTCGAAAACACGCTACTTTCGCTTCGATTCTCAGCACTCACGTGCGGTGCCAGGCTCGACACTCTCATTTCTGGATTGGACTGAAGGGCAATGAAGGGCACATCGCTCACTTGTGACATGTTGTGACTATCGTTTTAGAGGCAGCGATTCTACTTTTGCTTTCACTTGCGACGCTACACTTGCGTTTGACCTCAACCGAACTCACCTTCGACTGTTTAAACCACAAGACTCGGCTGCGGCGTTTTGTGGGCTTAGGGGGCTTGTTTAAGTGCTTATATATAGGGCTTCGGGTTTAGGTCTCAGGGTTTAATTCAAAGCGCAGGGCTCAGAGTTCAGATCCTATAGGGATTTCTCTCATGAAAAACAAAGGGCGTAGTTGCATAGCTCAACCCCGAACCGACCACAGAAGGATAGTGTTAGCCGTTGGCGGAAGTGCAAGTATCTTGTGTATGCGGGCTTTCATCTTGGCCGCCTTGGCCCTATGATTACCCTGACTTTCACAGCCTCCGCCCAAGTTCTTGTACAAAAGCACATTAAAGGCGCTACATCACTATGCCTTGGCAGGTACTGCAGGGGTTTGATGCAAGCAGCACCCGTGACGGAAACGTCAAGGGACGATTCCTCGGCTACGTACGGAGGAAGTGGGCACAGCACTTCGAGTTGGAGGATGCTGCTCGGAGTCTTCAATAAGTGGGAAATATACCAGGCAACTACTTACTAGGCTTTTCCTTAAGGAGTCCAAGCCATCCTGCAAGTGACAGTGTTCCGGCTGAGGACTGCATCTACTCCATAAAGCGGCTTCCTGAAGAATGTCAAATACTTTGCCTGACCACCTTTGACCCATGGACAACTCGAGATGGTGCCTCGCCTAGGATAGGGCGGATAGGGCATCCTCACATCCTTCCGGATCTGACCTGAAGCCGGCTTTGCTGCAAGACATCGTTTCGGGCTTGTGCTCACATGCCTTGGCATCCTTGGGGGCACTGCTGAGGCAACATCTCCGCTCGCTTGAGGAGCTTCCTCTGGAAGATAGCAGCTAGACTTCACTGGGGCTCAGTTCTTGCCTGCGTCGCCAGATGCCTGCGTCGCCCGATGCTTGCGTCGCCCGATGCTTGCGTCGAAGTCTATGGCTAAGGAGGCCGAAATGAGCGAACAAGTCCGAGTCTCAGCTGTGGGCAACTAGTGCAGCATTCTGGTGGAAGTATCGTTGTTCAGAGATCGAGGCCAGGTGGTATGACAACTCGTCCCGCTTTGGCTCCAAGAGCTACCGCCAGGGCGGTCGCGATCGCTATGATGACTATGGCTACGATTATCATGAGTATGATGACGCACGGCCACGTGCAAACAGAGCCACCCGCGATGCCATTTTGAAGCATCTTGGCCTACTTGAGTATGCAGTAATGCCCTCAACATCCCTCAACACCCTCAACACCCCTGCTGGTCTTGAGTCATGATGACCATGTACCAACATAGAGGTCCATCCGCGAGAAGGGCACCTCAGACCTTCCCACTCTCCCACACTCAAAGCCCCCCCAACGCCCCAAAGCTCTGCTACCTCTGCTACCTCTGCTACAAGCCCGGGCCTGATAGCCTTCGAGGTTCGTTGCCCGTTGGGACCTGGATCTGGCAACTGGCGCATACCTGGAGAACTTGAAGGTGAGGTTTAAGCCGCTCGAGGGTTTGAGGCGACTGTGCAGTACATAGTACATAGGCAAGCGTGGGACATGTGTGCCTCACCTAGTTACATGATGTTGCATGGAGGGCTTGGTCAGGCTGTGCGCTTTGTCTCTGTCTCCGTCTCCGTCTCTGTCTCTGTCACTGTCTGTGTCTCTGCCTCTGCCTCTGCCTCTGTCTCTGTCTCTGTCTCTGTGTGTGTGTGTGTGTGTGTGTGTGTGTGTGTGTGTGTGTGTGTGTGTTTCTTTTTTGCTATGAGAGGGGCCACTGGAATCTTGACAAGAGCCAAGAGACCGTGAGGATCCTGATGTGCTGGCGCGGGTGCTCGAGGAATTCGACCCCACCGGCACGCAGGCTTTGAGGGACATGACGGAGATCTAAGGAATAAGAAGCTGAAACTTGCAGCGCTGGGCGAAGGATGGCAATGTCCTGGGCCGCCTCAAGGCCAATCCTGTCATTTGTTGTTTCTCGCCCTCGCGGTGTGGAGCCGTTCAGCTATTCTCCGCTTTCTTCTCCAGGCACAGGTCGCCCCTAGAGAAACCCACAGGTAATCAGTGCCCAATCGTCAATCCCAGATGATCGCTACGGTGCCCATCAACTTGCTCAGGATCAGTGCGGGATGTCGGATGTGGAGTTTGGACAGGGTTTGAAGGCTTTGAAGGTTGGGGCTTCTGAAAGAATGGAGATGAACAAGTAGCATGCAGTGCGTAGTAAGCAGAAGTCACGAGGTTTCAGAGGTTTACTTCCAGATGCAAATGCAAGTGCTAAGTTCGTGTCCGAGGGCTTGAAGGACTTGAAGGACTTGAAGCTGAATCACCGGTCTTTGCGAAACCTGCCAAACGGCGACCAACATGACAGGCCTTCGTCCGCCTCCTGAGCTCCCGGCGGAAGCGGGGGGAGCTGGTTTTGGAGGCGAAGCGAAATTGGATCTGTGGGGGCATGGGGGAAGTGGGGGGAGGGGCTTCAAGTTTTGGTGAGTTTTGGGTGTTGTGACATGTTGTGGGTGTTGATTCAGCGCAGGCCTTGTCAGTATGCATAGGCAAGAAGCCTGGCCCCCTCTAGCTCTCGACCATGGAAATCCACGAAACACCATTACTGGAGGCGAAGCGTGGCCGTGGAAGGTGCTGCGAGAGGGGGGCGGCCAGGTTGTTAAGGGCTGTCGGGCTTCTACCTGATATACACCCCCCGCATCCCCCCGCACCCCCCACACCCCGCCGTGGTGTATGGGCTCGCACCCCCTAAACCCTGAGACCTGAACCGTGCAACCCAACCCTTTTTGAACCAGAATCCTGCAACCCTAAACCCTAAAACCGTAAACCTGATGGCCCAGACCCTGAAAACCCTAAGCCCTGAGCCCCAAACCTACCCCAATAGTGTGGCTGTGGGTTGGGATTAGGGTTTAGGGCTTTCGGGCTTAGGGATTTTAGGGTTTAGAGGTTTAGGGGCTTTTAGGTAAGGTTTTAGGGCGTAGGGTGTTGAGGGTTTAGGCCCAAGGGTTATATGGGGTTTACAGTTTTGGGGTTTAGGGCTTTTGGTTTTAGGGCTGAGGGTCGTAGGGTTGTGGGGTTTTAGGGTTTGGGGCTTCGGGTTTTTGGTTTTAACTCCTCGGGTTGCAGGAGACCGTATACCATGGGCGGGCCGGGAGCGACTGTTCGGGTCCGACCCCCTCCCCCTCGATCCGGGAGGAGGGGGAGGGACAGCGCACGGTAGCCTACCTCTCTGCTTGTCTTCCTGCATCTGTCGACTGCGTTTTTGGGACTGTTCACCACTTTGGATCCGTTTTGTCTAGAACACATGTTCTTTTGCGACAGTACAGCACTTTCGAGGCCTGGGACTGCAAGAACCCTGTACGGTCCCAAAAAACCAATCCTTTTTCAGCAAGAAAGCAAAAAGCGCTGTACTGTCCATTTGAAACTTCCAGGCAGTAATTACAGTTTTTTTTCACTCCAAAGCGCTGTACTGTCCCCGAGAGAAGAATTAAGTTTTCAGCAAAAACACTGTGCTGTCCCAAAAAACAAAAACAAACCACTCTTTTGGAAACCCTGTCGATTCAATTCGTTGGATAGATGTCATCGTGCTTTTGAACTGCAGGCCATATGGTTGGTAATTCAATGACTAGTTTCATTGGCCTCGTAATTGCCCAAAAAATGCCCCCTGACTTTAATTCTCATTTGGCACAGCCCAATTTTTCTCACCACCCTGGTGTGGGGTTGTTAAATTTTAAACTCAACTCTTCTCCTGCCCGGAACTCTTCTCCTAGCCTCGCCCGGTCTGCTCCTCGCTCATCCCTGGAGTGCCCAACCCAGACCCAGTGTGTCCCTGGAGTGCCCAACCCCAGAGTGTCCCTAGAATGCCCAACCCCGGAGTATCTCTACCCAGAGAGGGTGGGGATGTTCGAAGAACAATATTTCCAATATTCCCGGCTGTTCACTTGAGCCTGAACTTGAGGGAATGAATTTCATACTAGGAAGTGGAAGAGTGCAACCCTGTAAGTTCAACTGGCTCAATGGGCGAGAGCATGTTTTTTTTTTCAGTTGCAAGCCATTTAGTGCTTGAAATCAACGAAGCGTTTTCCTAGTACACTCAACGGATGAAATCATGTTTTTCAGTTGCAAGCCATTTAAAATTACAAAGACAACTAGGCCCTAATTATAGCGATCATTTGGCACAGTAAGTTGTCCCAATAGCTGTCCTTCACACTCTTCCCATATTCGCGGCCGTTTAAACTCAAGGGACTGAACATCTGCGTAGTAGGAGCGAAATTTTGTAAGTTCGTTTTTCAGTTGCAAGCCATGGGGAATTTAAATTTAAGGAGCAGTATGTAACTAGCCCCCCTTTGACAAAAATACTAGCCCATGACTACAACGATCATTTGCCACACCAGTTGCCGTCCTTCATTCTCTTCCATGATTCCCGACTACTCGAACAATATAAGTTTAACAACCTCTAACTTGCCTCCAAGTATGTTTTTTTTAATTTAGCTGAATGATCGACATATGGAACTACTTGCTAAAGAGTTTTCTGTAAGCTTTTTCGTGACATATGTCGATGCATCCCGCACCGCGTCCTACTGTAATTGCCCATGGCTGCTCACAATCAATAATCGACATACACCCTTGCACATGACAGTATTGGCTTAGGATCAAGATCTCTGGCTTAGGTGTTGCAAATCTGGCAGAGCCCCTTCAAAACTCAATCGTCTTCGCGAATTCCGTGCGAAAAGCAGTCGTGGAGCGCCACCCTGCACATCTGTATTGCATTGAGCACACCTTAAACAGCCATCGGTTCAAGACACATGTTCAAAATCACAAAAGGTTGGAGCAGGGGGGGGGTAGTAGAAAGCACATATACTCGACACATGTGCGTGCTTCGCATGCACTTAGCGTCTGCATCCTTGCTATGTAAGCGTGCATTGAGCAAACAGGGTCGGGCAGGCAGACAGCAGAGAGTAGTCAGCCAATGGGGTCGGACCGGGAGAATCTGAAGCCTCTAAGAATCTTAGGTGGGCCCCTGAAAACGAGCAAACGGTGCCACGAGCCTTCAAGGAGAGCATTTCCTGTATGTGGCCAGCAGAATCCCCACATCGCACAGCGCAAGTTGGGCCAGTTCAAGGCAGAGAAGCGAAAATCACCCATATCTATAAATCTAGATCTTTCTTTCCGTGTAATCATGTGTCATACAGATAAAGCTGGAGAGACGCCAGCGTGTCATCGGGTTGCTCCACTCCTCATGTCCGACCGGCAGAGCATCTTTGGGCTTTCCTTCCCCCCACCCCCCCTGCAAAAACACACGTCCAAAGCAGAATCCAAAGAGAATATGGCGATCTGCAAACCGCCCGCACGGAAGGTGCAACAACTCTACCTCTCTCTCTTTCTCTGCATATTGTCAGGCTGAGACGTGTTTCAGAAAATCTACCCATCTATTCGCTTATCTCAAATGCTCATGTGTATTTAAATGTGGGCAACGGTGCGCTTTCGCGAGCTAGCCTGACGCTCGGTAACACACAGTCCATTGATGCACTGACATGCAGCTTCCTCGCACCATCATGAACACGAGACCTTGAGCCACACCAAGCCCAAAGGCCCATCTGCAGACGTCGGTGCGTGCCAGGAGGGAGAAGTGGCAGAAGAAAGTCGTCAACGATGATGGCTGCAGCCTCAGTGCTTCATGACCTCAAGCCGCATTGCCAGGAGTCAAGCTTGCCCTTGATCTCTAGCAGCGTTCCGTACCCCAAAGTGTTAGCTTCGCCTTCGCGTTCCTTTGAATTGTGATTTTTGTGCAAACCTTGAACCCAAGGCCCCATTTTAAGGTTCAGGATTCCTTTGCATCAACGAATTGTGGTGTTTTGCGTGTCTGTAAGCATAGATCCAATCTTCTGAGATGCTTCTGGTACTGCATCATCAGTTGGTGTATATGGTGTATTGTTTTGAGACGTGCTTGTTGACCCATGTATTTCTCAACCTGTTGTGCTTTTCCTTTTGGTGAAGGGCTCAGGAAAGCAAGTACTACTTTATGTACCGTTTTGGTTCAGGTCAATATGCAATCTTTTGCTACACGATCTGTGCTGTCGTGAGGTCAGGGTGTTGTTTGCGGACTTCTGTTATACAGTTACGCCGCTGTGCTATTGAACACGCATAGATGCAAGGTGATTATAACAACAAGGCAACACATCCGGAGATTGCGGTTCCTGGTACAGAACCCTTGAAAGGGTCTTGACATTTCTCACAATATACAACATAATCTGCCGCGATGTGTCGAGCAAGATGTGGTGTGTTTACGCAACAATCAGACTGATTGCACAAAAAAGAAAGACATATAGTACTGAAATAGACAGTGACATACTCCCAGTTGCTGAGGTCGTTGCGTTTTCCTTTTTTCAGCGGCAGACATTGGGGGGAAGCTTTCTTGTGAGGTCGTTGCGTTTGGGTGTGCCCCTGGGGGAAATGTTTGTAGTATTATCATTGTCAACGCCGTTTGCGTGGAGTCGACACATATAAATTTATTTAGATCAGGCAACGCTAGCAAAATCCCATGTCGAACTCTAAACCCCTAAGCCCTGCAGCTAAAGCCTGAACTCTAAACCTGCATTTGGGGCCCCGGGGTATCGTAGAGGTATCGTTGAGGTATCGTTCGGATATCGTTAGGGGTGCAACCAGATTTCACCAACCTTAAGCCACGAGGGAGCGGATGGCACATGGAAAGAATCTTTGCCGGGTGGCAAGTGTCCGGGTTTAACCCTAAACCCTGTACTCTGCTTAAACCTAAAGCCTACACCCTAAGGGCCTAAACCCCAAACACCAACCCTTAAACTAAACCCAACACCGCAGCAGAGGGTTCGGGAGAAGCCGTCGAAGAATCAGGGCTGAGTGCATGGGGAACTTCCGTATTGCGGGACGTTGTGGTGGTTTTAGATCTTTACTGGGAACTTTTTTAGGCTTTGGGGAGCGTGTGGTTAGTTGGTCTGCAAGCGTGTGCCACTGGGAAAATGGGGTCTGTGTTGGGCATTTGTTTACGTTTCGGGGCATGCAGTGCGCAGTGGTCCGCGGACGTGTGCCCCTGCAGAAACAGGAAATGCAAGGACTTTGCAGGGACCCCCCTCGTTGCGGGTGTGCCACTCGGGGAATGTATAAGAAACACCAGATGCAAGGACTTAGTCGCTGAGGAGTATAACTCGAGGCGCACAGAAGTGACAAAGATCCCAGAATGAACATAGTTGCCACCAAAAGGGCCTGTGGTGTTGGGCTGGTGAGTAGCCACGAGTAGCCCCTGTGGTTGGCCTCCTGGTCCTGAAATAAAGCTACGCCACGTGGCCTGCGGAGTACCCATACACCCACAACTTACAACATTGAATGTGAGTACTGCTAAACAATCAAGCGGTTGTGTTTATGGTTATTCTTCCCCACTCTCGGTGTGCTGTGTGATGTTTTAGCTCAGCAGCTCTCCTCACCCGGCTATCATAGTATCCCTTGAGTATTCCTAGAGAGTCCTGCAGAGAATCTTACAAAGTATGCCTGCAGTGCCCGCTCGCAGAGAATCCTACAGAGAGTCCCACAGAGCATATGTGCATCGACTGGAGTTCCCATGCTCACAGAATCCTGCAGAGAATCTTGAGTGCCCGCTGCAGATAATCCCGAAGAGTATCCCGAGCATTTCGCAAGCCAGGTCAAGCAGCTGCGTTTAGTGAGTATGACGGCTAGCTCAACAGGATTGGCAGAGTCGCAATGGACGTGCCATGCTTAACGTAGAAGTTTCGAAGTTGCCAGGACGTTTGTGCCTCAAAGCCAGACCTCGAGGTACAAAGCCTTGACAAGTGGAAGTCGCCAGAGGGCAGCACCCCAGTCACTTACTCGTGCACACGATCAGCAAGTCTGGCGGCACTCCTGGCACACTGTCTTATTGAGAAAGCACTTTGCTTGCATCTGATCTGGGCTCCGGGTGGACGCATGTGGTACTTGACAAGCTTGTGCCCACTAGCTGTTCCTGGTGCACAGCACGCAGCATGTCTCCTAGCTGACTACAATCTCCCAATGGGGCTTAAGTCGGCTTAAGTGCGGCATTGAAACAGGTAGTGCGCTGGCATTGCAGGGACATGCAGGGGCCCATGAGATGCAAAGGAGGTGTGACAGGAAAAGCGGAGTTGCCAATTTTCATGGACTCGTCGATGCCGTGAGTTTATTTCTGTGCGAATGAAAGCCGAATGAGTCCGTGATGCTCCCGCCTTGTCCCAAGCCTACAAGCAGCGTGGAGAAAAGGCTTCGCGTTCTTGGATGATGTTTAGAGGCCAACTCTTCCCAA
This sequence comes from Symbiodinium natans, assembly GCA_905221605.1. Lineage (NCBI taxonomy): Eukaryota > Dinophyceae > Suessiales > Symbiodiniaceae > Symbiodinium > Symbiodinium natans. Next base: position 605,318 of record CAJNDS010002117.1, on the reverse strand, counting down.
ACAGCCTCTGCAGTGACTCTGTGTGGCCTTAAGCCTTAAGCTTAACGTCTTGAAGAAGCAGAAGAGCTCAGGAGGGCCTTTTTTTTTTTGGGGGGGGGGGGGGGGGGGGGCTCTCAGTTAAGAAGCCGCGGGAACGATGGAAGTTCTTACGCAAGGCCCCAAGCCAAAAGGATGAGTATGCACATGGAATCCCAGTGTCCGACGCCCCTCAGTGCCAATGAACTAAGATAAAAGTCCTGAAGTGAAACTCCTGCCGGCCCCTGAAATCAAGACTGCCCCGAGGTGCAGTCGTCTCGGCAGTGCTGCAGCCACTCCCGCAGATTTGGCGCGAGCGAAAATTCCAACCAGAGAGTGATGCTAGTGTGCACGTGCATCTTGCATTTCTCGTGGTGCTTGCTTTGGCTGGATTGGCTCAGGAGTAGGCTCATGCTGCAAGTCTTGCCAGACCTTCCAGTGCAAACACAATGCAGAGTTTGGGGTGAGCACCTGTGGGTCTGCAACACTGAGTATTGTTGCATTTTCATCGAACCTGTTCGGGCAGTATGGCCCATCCTGCCAGGACAGGGCTTCTGCCTAGCCTTGGCAGAGGTGCTTCAGGCATTCCCAGGCGAGCTGGCGACAGCCTGGGATCCCAGCAATTGGTTCGCAGTGTGAGGGCAGTCTCAGATGAGTTCAGATTCCATGAATATTCACAGCCGGAGGCTGACGACCCTCAAAGTTTTTAGAGCGGTACGCCGTGGCGGTGTGTAATCGTGATGTTCAGATTGTGAGTAGTTTTTTTTTCGGGAGCCTTGTCACTGTCTTCACAGGCTGAAGGCTTTGGGGAGTTGGGGGTGGGACCTGGATATCTAGAATCTAGATGATTGCGTTCGATGTCACAGACGGTTTACCCGAGAAGACATGACCCGCACTCAGAAACCTCTTAAGTGACAGAAGTGGGGAAGGCTTGAACTCTGGCATGAAGTGCCTCAACAGGTCCGCGCATGTAAGTGTTTCTGCTGCGAGATGGTGCAGAAGTGCGAGCCTGCGGATTGGAAGTAGTAAAACTTGTCGAAAGCGCATCATGGTGTCTACGTGCACCGTCGAAGATGATTGAAAAGTTTGATGGGTTCTGAGGGGATCCTCGATGCATTTCGGTCTTCGTTTTCCCTGACGATACTCCAAACTAATGGGCAGAAGGGGGGGCAGGGTTCCTCCGAGAACCTGAAGGGGTGGCACAGTCCAGAGCAGAACTGGCTTTGCCGGCTCTGCCCACTGTGTTCGTCACGGCGTGTTTCGTCCCGGTTCCAGATCGTGGTCTGTGACTGCCAGTTGGAGCTTGAAGACCATTCTGTCCTTCCACTGCCGTGGTGTCAAAGCAACTTGGGTGTCACCACGGGACGGGAATGTGCGGGCTCGGGGGTTAATATGTTGAGACCGGTGGTCGCCATTGGTTTCACTCGTGTGGCATCCACAACCGCAGCTCTGCACTTTATCGTCGTCAAGTCTTGAGAAAGCACGCCGCACGCTGGCTGCGCACATCATCAAGACTGGGGTGGCGATGTCACAGAGAGCTGTGGTTTGCTGATGCTGCGCTAGCCAAACTACTGGGGACCATCTGTCTCAGTACATTTATATAACGCCGCAGTCCTATATATGTCTGTGCAGACACAGTAGGCACAACAATGTCAAAGTGATCGACCCCGAGGTGTTGCACATGTCAATCCTTGACTCGATGAGACAGAATTTGCAGTCACGGCCACTGCGCCCACCGCGTACGTCGCCGCAAGATCTCTACACCTACCCAGCCGAGATGCATGGTTGACATCGCTTCTTGATCGTGTGGCCACGAATTGTTCGTTCCTTGCAACACGACAAAAGCTCCCATCATCGTCTAGATGAATGGTCACCGAGATCACTGGTAATATGACAGAGTGGAACGAGCTGCTCCAGCAACATCGGCAGGATGGGTGTTTTGAATCACCCAAGATTCGAGGATGCCCTGCACGCCCTCCCAAGAGGGTGTCGCGCGCATATCGCACTACCGAAATCATCTTCTCGGCGCCTCGTGCGCGCAGACGTAGCCACGTTGGTACATTCCGCCCTCTGCACAACACTGTTCATGTATTGGGTAAGGGGAAGGGTTCTGCTATTTCGTTTAGCGGGTCCGCCACTACATGATTCTCCCCTATATGAGGGCGGCATGAAGTATGTTTAAGTTGCCTTACCGGCTTCAGGGCCTTCAGGCTCTGGGAAATGCATCTTGTTGGGAGGATCTGCCACTTGTACGTCTGCAGCAGTGCTTTCGTGAAGGAGGACTCATAACAAATCGCACCAGCATACCTGGACGTGCTCGCTCTATGTTTACCGTAGTCCTGTCGAGGTTCTGAAACTGGTGGATCAAACCTCGGAGCTCCAGTCTGGCCTGAAGGCCACACCAGTGCCGATCGGGGCTTTGTTGCGGTTGAGGACGTTCCATAGTTCTCCTCTTCATGTTCATGAGAAACAGGTATTGCGCGGAACATGTCAGTGAACATCTGCTCAAAGGATTTCGACCTTGCACGTGCTACGAAGATTGTATGCCGCTGACAGCACCCGCTTCGCATTCAGGCATTCCGCCTGGCATGCGGTTCTGGCTTTGGGCTTAAGCGGCTCAGGCTTTCTGATGCAAGGAGGGTCGAAGCACTCAGGTGAGTTTGGGCTTCGGCCTAGGGTTCGTTGCGGGTCAAGGCTGAAGCGCTAGAGTTGCTAAAGCCCACTTTGGCCAGAGGTCCCCCCCCACATCCTACAATGCAGGGCTCTGAAATATCTGTGAACTCCAAGCCGGGCCCAAGCCGGGCGCATGGTTCAGGCCACGGAGCAGAAAGAGCGACTGCTGGGACGGCTGCTCGTTTATGCAGCGGTGCTGCAGGTCTTCGGGGAGGGATGGAATGCCAGCGCTGAACCCCGACCATCCCTGGAAATAGGCTTCATGAGCACTGCGTTTCTGATTACGGACGGTAGCTGACAGACCCGGGTCTGCAAGAGAGAGAGAGAGAGATTCCTCTGTTCAGCAAATTTTGTGCACGACTTGGAGAATTGCTCAAATTCAAGCCTTCTTGCCAGACGGCCCAAGAAAGTTTTGCAGCCCATTGTGGGCCCATCACGGCCCTGTGGGGTTGAGGAGAAGGGCCTCCGGGGCTACTAGCTGTTCCCCATCGCGCCATGGCTAGGAAAACATTCCCGATGTTGGTACAGGACCGTGCTCCGAGTCTGCTGCCCTTCTACGGCTGAAGGTGTCATATCCCTGTCCTGTGTGACAGGACACATCCGACTCGGACAACCAGTTCCTGAGTGGCAAGCTGAAAGTTTGCTGAAGGTTGAGAATGTCTGTCCACCCCCCTCCCACAGATCTAAATATTTGGTCCCCCCTGAGTTATTTGCCTATTTGGTCCTCTTCTACAGGTTTATATGAGCCGATGGGATTTGCATGGGCCCCGGTTTGAAGATTGAAGATTCCCAGAAAAGCCTTTGAGGGAATCTTCAATCTTCATTCTTCAATCCGGGACCCGATTCAAAGTGAATCGTCCGAGACAGTTTGAATCGGGTCAAGCCCTCACGAGTTTTTCGTGCCCCCCAACAGAGCTTTTTTCTTATTGGCTAATTCCTCAGCGAATTGGGGGCCCTATTCGCGACAAGGATTTAGGGAACAGGATTCCTGTTAAACCCTAAAGGCTGAAGAAATAAGAAGTAAGGAGCAAGATGATTCAGGATTTAGCAAAAAAGGCTTTAGGGAATAGGATTTGCTTTTCAAGATTTAATTTAGGGGCTCTCCTCTTTAGGATTTAAAAAGCCCCCCTCTTTAGGGTTTAAGGAATAGGATTTGGTGAGGAAAAATATTAAGGAAAGAAGGTTCAGGGAACAAGATGTTGGGATCCGAAATGGATTCAGGGAACAGGACTTGTTTGTTAGGATTTAGGGGCTCTCCTCTTTAGGATGTCAGGGCCATGGATTGCAGATGTAAGTTCTAAGTGCAGGTCAAAGCATCTGTGCACGGGTCCTCAGACCTAAATTAAATAAACCCATAAGAACATTCATACAGAACGGAGACATGCAGAAAGACACAATGTTCTCCGAGTGACAGTGGCTCTGTGCCTTTCAATCTTAAGGTTGTTCCAGAAGACCTTGTCTTGGGTCAGAGCAATCCAAGATAATCCAAGGTTGGCACTCTTTGGCTTTTTCCAGGACATAGTGAAGGACCCCATGTGTGCGCAGTCAAAAGCTGTGAGCGAGCATGCCGAGCACTGCACTTCCTTCATGAAGCCGATGCAGGACATCTCGCAGATCAACAGCGTCATGGGAATCTGGGCTGTGAGCCCTCGTCAAGTGGACTTGAGCTTCCCAGGTGCCTTCAACAAAGCCATAGTCGCTTGCCAGCACTTGCAGGCCAAGATGACAGACAGTTGGCATCTGAAAGAATGTCTGCCCACTGGTAGCTGGCCTCCACGTTCCGAGGTGGGTAACCGACCCGACTTCAGAGCGTTTGACCCTGTCTCTTGGATACAACATGGTGCAACCGGAAATTCAAAACTCGCATTTGCAGACAGAACCCTCTTCATGAGGTGATACCACTCGCACCCCTGAAGCCCCAAGCTGCCAAACGCTTGTCCCTCTAATTGTCGGATGCTTGGGGCCAAACCCATCCGAAGCCGAAACCTGTGGTTGTGTGGTATCGCAGGTGAAGAATTACCACGAAGGCACAGGCATGGTCGCCAGGACCGACCAGGCGCCCACGGTTCAGCTGTGCAGGTTTGTGCGCGATTACTTTTTATGTCATTTTACGTGCAAGGAAGCAAAATGAGCGGCATGAGCTGATCTGTTGGTCTTCTCTTCTTCTCTCAGGAGCTGTCCGACCCAGAGCTTGCCAAGCAAGCTTTGGAGCCTAGATTGCAACAGCCAAGGCAGCCAAGACTCTTTCCCTTACATCCTCCTTTGTGCCTCCAGAACAATTCATGACAAGCCGCGGCATTGCCGTATGCTGTCAAGGTGGGTTTTTTCAGGCTAGAGGCCAGTATGCTGTTTCTTATTCGCAAGGCCGGGCGAATAGGGATTTGCACGATTCCCAGCCCAAGGAAGACAGTGAGCTTGTGCTTCACAATGAAATCCGAAGAACGACGCCCGGCTGCCTTGTGCTTCGTGCCAGACCCTCTCGAACTCTGTAAACAATGCGACAGACAGACTTGCATTCTCTGTTGCACGGTATTTTAAGGAGTCCAGCTTCTCTTGGTTGTACTGTGGCGTACAGCCTGGTAGAGTGAACTGAGTGAACACCCCTCCTTGGTTGCTGCCTCGCCGGTTTGTTTTTGCCAGAGAGTTTGATGTGGTTGGGAGATGAACCTGTGGGCTTTCCGGAATTGGGGAGGGGTTCGGACATGACTTACAAAGCTGTCATCTAGACGTTCCACTCCAAAAGATTCCGCAAGTGTGCGTCGAAATCCCTGCACCCGATGCATCCCAGTGCTATGCCTTAGGTACACGTCTATCATGATGGCCTCCGGCCTCGACCCCTTTGCGCGGTCGTCGTGGGAGTTTTGCCTTCGGGCATTCCCCTGCTGCGCTGCTTGGATTGTTCATCTCGTAAGCCCAGTAGCTCAAGACGAGCCGATATACTGTACCGCCCAGAAACCTGGGGCGTTTACGTGCTCCTGTTTTCACTGCATAGTGTTTGCTCCGCTATATCGGCAACTTCATCGCAAAAGAAAATGGAACGTAGGTGCTAACAACTGTCGCTCAGGCGGCAAGGGGTTGCAATCGCAAAAGGTGCTGCGCACAAATATGAGCTTAATCGAAACGACTCCAGAAGACGATTTTCCCTTGAAATGTCTTGAGTGTTCTGCATGCGCAATGAGAATCCACATGTTCAGATGGACATTCTGAAGCAAAAAAAGTCCGACACATGCAATTATGCCCATACCGCCTTTGGGAAGCCTGTGCTGTGCTCAGTCTCAAGTATCGGAAGCCTCAGATTAGAGCCAAGGTGCTCCCTTTTCCGGAAGAGCATCTGCTGTTCTTGCCTCAGCAGCATATAGCAGCATGACATCACCGTGGTTCTGCTGCAAAACATGACACGTTGTGTATGGTTCCTGCGATAGCACCGAAATGAGGGGCCCCGCACTGCCCCGCACACCCTGCAGCTGCATTTGGTAGATGGCCATAGGCACGTGGGACCCCATAGGCATGTGCACAGACGGCTAGTAGTGCAGGTCTCACCACTACTTCGCCCGCGAATTCCTCTTTGATCGAGGAGATTTAGAGGGCAACCAGTTTGGGGACCCGTTGAATCTTGGGCAGAAAATATTCAGCAGTGAAGCGAAGCTCAGTCCATCGCAAGAGCCGGCTCTTTCAGACCTTGGGATGATCTCATGGGCAGTGGCGTGGACTCGACTTTCAGCTTGTATGCACCCAGTTTCGTTCACCCCTGCCGCACCCCCTTAAGCTTCAGCCTCTCTGTCCTTGAGCCTTCTTTTGCTTTTCCACCGACTCCAGCCAAGGACGTCAAAGTCGTACAACAGAATTGTAGCTGAAATTGACGGCGAGGCTGATCCCAACCATTTCCACAAATAGAGAGAGAGAGAGAGAGAGAGAGTTAATATGTCCGGCAGAAGAAGAAGAGAGCTTAAATGGGGAGGGGTTAGAAAGAGAAAGAGCAGAGAGAAAGAGATTGAGAGTGAGCTGTCAGAGAGAGAGAGAGAGAGAGAGATTGCTGACAGAGAGGGCGAGCGGGAGACAAAGAGAGAGAGAGAGAGTGAGAAGTTTTGAGGTTTCCAAGTAAAACTAAAACAGGAGAAGAGTATTGTATTGGCCACGAGCCCGCTGACAGGGCCAAGGGCACTGCGTAAGATGCGCAGAGCGCAAGAACCTTTCAGACTGGCAATTAGCAATAGGGCAGCCACGTATTGCGCCATTCACCTTTTTAGGGGTCCGCATAGTCAGGCCAGTAGAAGGAGGAACAAGCCACGTCATGTCACCAAGAGCGGCTCCCACGCTCCCAATGCGACCTGAACCCTGAGGTGCGGGGCTCACTAAGGAACTTCTAAGGACTGGAGCCTCGAAAGTAAGGGTCATGAAGGGGGGGGGAGTCGTATTTTCACCACCTGCCTCGACTGTGTGGACTGGGCGCGCCCGCGCGCACGGGGGGTCCTCGGTCCCTCATGCCCCGAAGAAGCAGAAGAAGAAGAAGAAGAAGAAGAAGAAGAAGAAGAAGAAGAAGAAGAAGAAGAAGAAGAAGAAGAAGAAGAAGAAGAAGAAGAAGAAGAGAATGAGAGCAGCAGAGAGAGCTGAGCGACAGAGAGAGAGAGAGAGAGAGAGACTGAATTCTGTGAAGGAAGGAAGGAAGGAAGACTGAATTCTGGCTCAAGTCGTACCCGGTGAACCCAAGCTATGCCCTCGGTGTAACTTGGGATCTGACGAGCGCGTGAGCCACACAAGGGGTCCTGGCTAAGAATGACACAGGATAGACCTGCGAGTTTACGGGTTACTGTTTTTCTGCTGTCTACTTGTTTGCTGGAGCCCTTTCGCCCAGTGCTCGGCTAGTACAACCTGAAGCGTGCGAGGCCCCTTCAGAAAGTTGGTTCTAAAGGAAAGGCAACCCCAAACAGGGTTGAGGAGAGCCCTAGACCTGTACGTCAAACCCCCGCCAAATGTAATGGAAGAGGAGCCCATTACCGGCCTAATTAACGTGCCTCAATTGCCTACTCGTATGGCTTCTTCCTGAATGGCGCCCGCACTGGTCATCACCTCACCGCTTGTGATGCGCCCACAGATTTGCTCGAGCCACTCGCTTTAAGCCGAATGTGTGGCTGAGGCTGTAATCGTGTCAAGGAACGATCCTCGCTTTCCATGAGATACCGAAGAATAAACAAGAAGATGTGCCGAAGGTCATTCTTACACGCCTACGGACCAGCCACGTCCGGCTGTGAATTGCTTCACGTCAAACACCTCGAACCAAAGCCAGCTTCCTAGTAGCCATTTGTGAAGGGGTTGCGTGGTCGTGGTGTCACGTGTGCCCTCAACTGAGAAAGAGAGAGCTGAGACAGACCAACAGGAAGAGGAAGAAAAAGAAGAAGACGAACAACAAGAAAAATAAGAAAAAGAAGACGGAGAGAAAGAGGGGGAGAGCGGGAGAGAGAGAGACAGGGAGGGAGGGAGGGAGGGGGAGAGGGAGAGAGAGAGAGGGAGAGAGAGAGGGAGGGAGGGAGGGAGAGAGAGAGGGAAAGCTGAGAGAAGGAGAGGGCTGAGAGAGAGAGACAGAGCTGAGAGAGAAAGAGGTATCTGAGAGAAAGAGAGCTGGTATGGCATGGCATGGCATGGTATGGTAGAATGGTTTTCGACCGGTGTTGTCAGTTTCACGCCGACCTGATTCCGGGCGCGCCCAGTGCGCGGGGGTTAGGGTAACTTCTTTACTCCTCAAGCCCCGTAGAAGAAGAAGCAGAAGAAGAAGAAGAGAGCTGAGAGAGAGAGAGAGAGAGAGTGAGTGACACCTGGGACTTGCGCGCCCCTAGGGGCAGCTCTCCCTTCGGGGGGGGCTAAGCGTGCAGAGAGAGAGAGAGAAAGTGAGTGAGCGAGCAAAGACAGAGAGAGAGAGGGAGAGAGAGAGAGACACACACACACACACACACCTTGGTTTATTCTTGATTCCTACTCTACCTCTGGCATGCTCGAGGCGACTAAGTTTCTCAAACTTCAGGCCCTAATTTCACAGAAAGATCTGTGCAAGTAGCATTGTATCATGCGATATCAGTTTTGGCAACGCTGATGCGTGCTCACATCTTGGTGATGCGTTCTTTTCCTTTTTTGGGATTGCCTCTGACAGTCCGGATTACGCACGTTGCAAGCTTCCACCCCTCTGACTTGTGAACAGGTTGCCGCTGACAGCAAGGGCGCCTACGATAGGAAAGCAGACGTTTCTTGGCCTTCGCTGTGAAATTGCCCCATGTTGCATCGCTTCCCACCAAAATCTCCAACAAGCTTGCAGAATGGCAGCTGGCTTCTGCAGCGTTCTTTCACAACTAGGATTCTTGCGCAAAGGGGAAGGTTGCCAGGCTCTGCGCACCCTTACTCGTAGCTATTCACGCAGCTTCGTCGAGATGTCCTTGGTTCAAGAAGTCTGCCGTGCATGTTCCTGATTCTCGTGTTAAAATCATGATGCTCGATTTGCTAGATTCGTAAAAGCTCTTGGTGCCACTTTGGTTTGGGGAGCTCTTCTGGGGATTCTTTGGCGCACCATGGTTAGCACAATGGTTTGCAAAAATGGTTTGCACCATGGTTAACACAGTTGTCAAAACATCGGAGAAGAGCGGAGCGCTCTGCCAAGGTCTTGCGAGGCCATGCCGCAGCCCGCCGTCGGCGTGCCCGAAAGATCGTGCAAGATGCGTGTCTTGGCGTAGACATGGGAGAAGTAGTTGGGAAAGTCGTGAGAGAGGGTGACCTGCCAGGCCACGTGCAGATAGTTTGCCTGGCGGTTTGGGTGTGCCAGGCGTCGTTATGGAAGCTGAAAATACCGCAAATTACGAGTGTTTCGGTTCTGCTACGGTAGTGGCGTGCAAAACAGTGGTGCGATTCGGGGGCATCAGGGCCTCGAAACACTGTTTTTTGTTCTCAATGTTTTCGACATGTGATTATATAGTCAGAGACCCTGGAAAGTAGTTTGGCTACAAAGCGCGCTCGTGAGCCGCGTCGTGGTTTACGACGACAGTGTATGCTAGTTCGAATTTTCTATGAATGGGCTAAAATCATTGGAGGTGCTTTCAGGATCACAACAGTGTGCCAATCAGGATAGAAGGCTCAGGAGAATGCTAAAGTCTCCCCTGAGCTACCTTTGAAATTGTAGGTATAGTGTCGGAGGGGGCCGGCAGAAGGGCTAATGCACTTTGCGCTGGGTTCCGTGCGTGTTGCAAGCTTGTACGGGAAGGTCAGCTAAAGAAAGACTGCAGCAGATCAGAGCATAGCTGCAGCTGACAACCATGTTGATGGGGAGCCAAAGCCGTTGACAACGGTGTGGCTATTTTTGGCTACGAGGCGCCCAAAGATCCGGGGGGGGCAATTTCAAAGTGCCCACCCAACCCACCCTGGGGGGTTCCGATCTACCGAAGGTGGATCGGCCTCCGAGCTACGGCGTGGGATCCGTCCATCACCGGAAAAGGGAATGTGTCCGAGTGCTAGCAAGAAGAAGTTTTGGAGTGAGGACGCCCTCAACGACGGCCGCACATAGGAGAGGTAAGAAAAAGCACAGCCTGGCACAGCCTTAGCCGCATGGATCTTGCTGTTTGTTATGCCCGACAGGGAACCTTGGGCTTTGGGGTGGTTCCCTGCCGCTGGCCCACTGGCAACCTGCTGAGGCTGGATCAGTGGGATGCAATCTTGGGCATTGGCCACCAGCAGTGGTTGTTGCTGGGCGACAGGGGTTGCGGTTTGGTTTGGGATTGCAGGTTTAAGTCTTGTCCCCTTTGAATGTCTTCTGGAAACCTTCGCTGTCTTACTCGACGTTGTCGCACTGACAAGGAACGTCCAAGTTTTGCTCTCCCATGTCCAGTCCACGAAGTATCACGAAGTACAAAGTGCTACCAGCTGCGACTCTTTCAGCGCAACTCAGGACTACCTGCGAAATGAATTCCAGCGGGTGCCTCGGCAGCGTCACAGATGTGCATCTCGGCTGCACTCAAAGCCGATCACCCTGGTTTTTTGAGTATGAAATGCCATGTGCGAGACGCATCCAGCTAGTGCTTGAGGATTGTCATGGCGCCGATCACGATGACAGACGACCTTTGGTTCCAGCCTCACTTGGAGCGTCGCCATAAGTGTTGGTGAAGTTGATCTTACTCTGAGCGGATGTGGTTCCGCGCATGTTTTCTTCATGTAGGCACAGGGCGAGTTTGCATGACATTCTGTACGAGGTCGAAGCTGCGGACAGCCAAAAGACTGTGGGGCATGTTCTTTGCCCTTGACAATGCCGCAGAGTACGGACACTGGGTTGTAGATGACAAGGCCTCTTGGTGCTTACAGCAGCAGCTTTCGTGGTGTGAGGCTATGGCTGGGCCAATGTGGCTTAATGTGCCCTCCGTGTTGAAATTGTTCCGAGGCGAAAAACATTTTCAAGAACAACTTCAATACTGCTCTAGATGAGCAAGGCACCTTGCGAATGTTGAAGCAGATCCACACAAAGGAGCAGTTGTTCTTGGGGAGTCGACAGGGGAGGCAACCTGATGGCAACCTGCAAACTGCAAACAGTTCAACTCCGTGCGTAGGAGCTGCGAGCGCACTTCCACCCAACTGAGCTTTTCAAGGCACTGCAGACCGTGAGTCAAGGTTGAGGAATGCTTTAAGGGTGACGGCTGTGCATGCAATGTTCATCACATGGCTCCATGAAAGCGTGTTGAAGTTTCTGTTCAGCCAGATGTGGCTCACTGGCTCACCTTCATTTGATTTGGCTCTCGTGCAGGGAGAGCTCGGCCAAGTGAGCTGGGCGGATGCTCGTGACCTTGTCAAGCCTGTCTTCGAGCTAATGGACAACGGAGGCACAGAGCGGCTTGCTGCGGGCTTGCAACAGTTGCGGCTCAGGGCCTCCTCCACTGCAAGGGTCTACATTGAGTCTGCATTGCCAGCAGCGTTCGCACATCCAACACTTTCCAACACTCAAGTGTGAAGCGCACAGGCAGCGTTGCGTCAGTTACTCCGATGCTGGGTTTGTACAATTGCAACCTGGCATGTGATGATTTGTGTCTGTCATTTTCTTTTGACTTTGAAATTAGAACCTCTGGGCGGGAATCGAGAGTCTTATGTCGGTGGTTCGCTGAGCTGCTTTTCGGGGGATCTCGGTTCGCAAGACCGTGATGTCGCCTTGGAGGTAAACAAGAACCTGACATGGCGCCTTACTGGCCTCGAGGGCCATTTCTATTAATTTCTTAAGATTATGAGAGGGTCTGATGTCCAGCAATCGCTCTCACCAGGCTATAATTGTGCCAAATCACCGAAGGGTGATCCGCAGCAGATATCTGATCCATTGACGGTATTTGAGTATTTGTGGCTTGGTGGCAGAAGAGATGGCTGCATGCATGCCAGAGCACAGGTGAACGATTTTTCTTTGGCTCCCGAGTCCATGCATTTTTTCCTGCGGTGATAGACAGCAAGGAATCGCCATAGCATTTTTCCTGCATGTCTGGGCCAGCGCATCTTTACGAGCTTTCAAGCCCTCAGGAATTTTTCGAAGAGATTTGCCAAGCAAGATGCACCTTGTCCGCATGGAGGTCACATGTACATCATGTGCAATTGCGAGACTGCCCACATGGCAGTGCCAATTTGAGCGGAGAAGGTTCTTCGCGGTTCGCGGGGGTGTTGTCTTAAGCAAAGCTTGGCAACTGTGAGAAATTTGTCCGTGGAGCATTCGCAAGCTCCAACAACTCAGCGTGTGACGAGTGACTAGTCATCTGCATGCTTGCAGCACTTTTGCTCGTGTCCTGGGGCGCGCGTGCTTGGCGATCCTCGGAATGCGGGCCACGGTCCGAGCGCTCGGAAACTACATAATTTCATAATCGCAGCCGAAAAAGGCACCCGGGGGCGGTACAAGCACTCGCGATGCATTGGTTGCATTGGTGATTCGTTCAAGCACGCACGAAATTTGAAAGCCGAATGCCGATGGAAGCACTGGCGATGCAAGCACTGGCGCTTTTGTCCTCCTTTCCCTCCCACATAGTCTCGCAGACCTTAAAGCTTAGGGTGTTCAGGTCCGAGGGTGTTTCCGGCTTTTGGGGGCTTATGCGCGAAGCTATCACGTCAGTGTGCGAATCCTGTTTGCGCGAATCGCGCCCGGCCAGTTAGCGAATTGGCCGGTGGTTGGTGCGCGAATCCACGGTGCCTCTGTGCCTGAATCGCGCGTGCACGATGCATCTGTGCGCGAATCCGCCGGGGGGAGTGCTCGAATCCGTTGTGTTCCAGTGTTCCGAATCTGCAGCGCGCATCCTACGAAACGATCCGCAACAGGAATATCGCGCTTCGTTTTTCCACGGGTCGCAATCACGATGCATCGAATCGCGTTGTTGTTGAAATGAAGCTTTTGAGGGGTTCCCAGTGTGCCACTTCAGTGCTCGAGTTGGGTTTGCATTGAACACCCCAGTGGGTTTTGTATATCTTCAGTTAGCGGAGACATCGTGAATTTCGAGGTGACGTTCGCCTCCTTCCACCCTGAGGATTACATGCCTGCCCGGGCCTTGAGACTTTTGTAGGCTTCAGACATTGCGTCGTTGCGTGTCGACATGTTTCGACTGCTTGTGGTTGAACCTTGAGGATAGGCTGGTGGAAAATTCCCTGCTGTCCACTTTACAAAGGCACTCGTGCCTGTTTGGGATCCGCAAGAAGATAGCATGGTAGTAACCACGACCACCCATATCCCAAAGCAACACAACCTATGCTAGGCCAGCCACGGATTCAAAATCCCAAATCCCTTTGGCTCTGGACTTACCTAGGTCGCCTCCTACAGCCCTTCCCTGATCATGGCGGACCATGCCACCACGGAGCAGCAACTTTGATGAGCAACAGGGGAGACATGCAAAATAGAACACAGGTAGCCAAAGGAGAACCCCTCCAAATGGTATTGGTGGGAAGGGGTGCTGTTTGAGACCCGCTTGTTACGGTAGGATAAGGGGGAGGGCGGGGGCGAGAAATAGATAGCGGGAGCCGTGAGCAGATATTCACATATTTAAGTCTAAGTATGAACTGTCGTTGGACTTGGCGTTCGACAAAATCGGGGTTGGATAGGGCTTCTTGAGCAGATCTCAGCAATCTCATTGTGATCTCATGTCGATTTGACTTCAAAAAAGTCCCGCTGCAATAGACTATGTTGCCTATGAATCGTGCTAGCAGAACCAAAACATCTTAGCTGTAAACATACCAAACCATGGACGAGAATGAGGTCTTGCTTGGGCTGGCTTTGTCTGGGCTGTTGTTTGGGGCGGGGGCAAACGTGATCGGCCTTTAAAGGATTGGTTCCCCGCCCCCCGGCCCCAGTGTCAGTACAGGCCTTTCAACCTGTCTTGCTTGAAGCGAGGGGGACAATTTTTAAACCATGGTTTGGTTAGATTTGGCTTTGGCTGGGCTGATGCGGACCTCCCAGGGAGAGGGGGGAGCAGAAAAGGCAGACGGCTAGCGCAATCGAAGCCCGTACCTAGTGTCGATTCTTTAAGAAAGGGAGGGAGGAGGGGATCACTTTGTCTGAGAAAGAGGACGGCCCCGTTGCTCTTCCCATTGCTTGGAGCCTGGGGGTTGTTCGATCTCGAGAGTTACGCCCGAGGAACTACAGAAATGCCTGGGATTTCGCGAAAGGCGGGGACCTGCCCAGCGGTTTCAAGTTGTCGTTTTGAATCAGTGCACTGGAGCACAACCCCAAAAACAAAAGTAGGAAAACATCTGGAGCAGGCAAGGGCATCCCTGAGGACAGGCTGCAGAAGGCCGTTCGCAAGGCGCAGCTGGGGAAGCAGTGGCCCTGGTAAGTGGTTTGGGCTCCAGCTCGAGGCCCAAGGAATGCATAATACGCTTCCTCAGAATTTCGGAATGTGGTTTCTGAAGCGGAGGTCTATGCGCTTCCATATAACCCACATACAGACCTTTAGGATGGGCAGCCGCATGGACAGTGCCTTCGGGGCCGAAAGGTTCGGCTGGAGATCCCCAACACACGTCCTGCGAGCAAGAACGGGTCCCCGCCGGGGTAGTGTTGCCTGATTGCATCCGAGCAAGCGCCAAACTGCAGCCTTCGCCAGGAACAAGTTTTCGTTGTGAAGTTCACATACGAGCCTCTCAACAATGGCATGTACACGGGCCATGGGCTGGTGTGGCTCGGCTGGAGGCTTTAGGGCTCTTCGGGCTTTAGAGGGCTCGAGTAATTTAAGCCTCAGTTGCTATGAGCTTGGGAGCTTTGAAAGAGGCATCTGCCTTTGAGTTGTATGACAAATCTGTGGTCAAAAGTGTAGAAGGGCAGAGTTCCACAATTAAGCGCTGGAGGCAGGTTCGGCTCGGAGTAAGAAATGAAGGGGGCGGAGTTTGCAGGAAACTTCCGCTCGGCCCCATCTACTTTTGCCCTAACCTAGCGTTGCAAACCTTAGTCAAGCCTTTCTCCAACCTTTCCAGTACTCATATCCAAGCACACTCACGCGAAAGCCTGGTGCCACCAGAGTGATACTCGAAGCTCACAAGGCTCACCGAAAACCCGACACCTCCAGGAAGCGCATGCTGCCCGAGTACGGAAAGTGGCTCACCGCCCTCCTCATTGCAAAGCCGGACCTGAAGGCCTCCCCAAGAATGGTTTAGTTGTAGCCCGCAAAGCCGTTCGGTTTCAGATTTCAGTGAATTGGCAAGCGCTGTTCGTGTGAATCTGTGCGGGATTCTAATGCCGCTTGGCCCCGGCATTAATGAGAGCCCGGGTGCAGACAAGTGAAGAGCCACCAGAATGAACTGCTTGCATGAGATTTGTCGAGTGTCTGCCTGTCCGTCTGTTTGTCTGCCTGCCTGTGTGTGTGTGTGTGTGACCGGGCGATTTTGGTTTGTTAATTCCACGCTGTGTTTCCACTAGAGTTCTTATGAAGTCTTCGCTTCTACTCGTAAGTTGGCAGTCAAATGACAGTACTCGTGTTGCTTGTTTCGACTGTTTGTGAGGACCTCAACTCGCATGGAAACTAATTGTAGCTCCTGGACTTTCATGAAGTTCCACATGAGTATCAAATCAATTGCGCAACCCGAAGCAAGGTATCAGACTATGCTAAGTTACTATCTGCTTCTGATAAGTTCCATCTTGAAGTCTGGTTGTAGATTGACAAAATTCGCGCCCACCCATTTTGCACTCTCTGCCCATGCAGTCTAAAAACACTAGAAAGCCTGGCACGACACTATTGACTCAAAGTCGGAGTGTCGCCAGAGTGGGAGCTTTGTTTCGGAGCTGCCGTCGGCACAAAACTGAAACGCTGTTGATTTTCGAAGGTGTATCCAAGACCATGGCAAACGCGGTATTTGCTGCATATGGGCTATACTTCGACAGCAATCCTGTAGGATGCTATTGAAGTTCAGGGGGTGTGTCATTGCACTAGATCTCGCATTCGACGCCGAAATGGCGGATAAGTTTCTGCAAAAGCATGCCAAGTTAGCACCAAATTTCTCAGACAAATGCAGCCTGACAACCCCTTCAAAAATGCCCAGCCGATTTCAGACTGTACTCTTGCTGCTGCCCATCATACACCAATACACCTCCATGGGCTTGTCAAATGCGTAGAGAACACTCACTGCATTGTTATCATTGTCGTCATGAGAAGGGTGGTATTCAGCATGGCATGTCCCTTGGAAATTCCCTGTGCATTGACAGCATGCGCAGTGATTCGCCTGTGTCGTGCCCTCTTGTGCAAGACGTACGCTGCAGACGACATGGGGCAAGAGTTTGCTGACAGTTGGTCTCTTTTGTAGCTTCATGTCGTGCAGCTGCCCACATCTCGAGGAAGTTTGCTCAGGTTTGCGTTGCAGCCTTCTTTGCAGCCAGCCTGCCCGAAGATGGTTACTTAGCCTTGTCGTATGAACTCTCAGGGATTTCAACGCGCGAGCTCCACTTGTCAACAGACCGGTGTTACGCAGGAAGCTGCAAAGCTGGGGTGGAAATGACGCTGAGTTTAATCTGTTATCTTACAGTTTGGACTCGAGTCGCCAGAGCATTAGGAAAAATGACGCACCTCCGCCATGATGGACCAACACCGGGTCGGTTAATACACCGCCCCGTGGCTTAAGATTTTCAGGCTTGTCTTGCTAAGAAGCTCAGGAACAGTGCACTTTGCTCTTGGCACTTTGGAACTTGCTTGCATCCCGAAGATGGCCGCTCCTGGAGAGGTCGTCTGATTCTAGCCACCAGCCAGTTCTTTTCATGACAACTTTCTAGACGAACCAGCGTTTTAAGAGCTCAAAAAACATCTTTCAGACAAGTGTTCCGCTTTTCTGGCAGCATGCAACGGTTTGGTGACATCTTTGGTTCTTGTCAAAGTCACCCAAGCATCAAGAGACAAGTGGGCAGGGCAACTGGTATCCAAAGGTTCAGCGTGCGTTTCACGAAGGTGACAACCTTGCGAGACCAAGAAAGAGGGTTGATCTTTGCCAAGGAACTTGGGCAAAGGCCAGTCCCTACTTCAGCAGGCACAAAGGCCACAGCTACTGGCCTCAACAAAAGGCAGGCGGAGCAATCCCAATCACCTGTGAATTGACAGCCAGTTCGACGACTGTTTGTGATGGCAGAAGAATCGAGCATCTTCCACGTTCCAGTTCTGATAAAATTCCAAGTCGGGGAAAGGAATTTTTCCTCTGGATGCTTTCCGTCGTAGTTATCGCTTTCTACAGCCTTCCTGTTTGTGCATCGAGAATATCGGCCTGCTGCACATCCATACTGGGAGTGGGACAGGCCTTCGAAGTTATCTATGACTCTCATCATTTGCCCTGTTGGCATACGTTGCCCTGCTTGGCACTGTGCCTGCACATGCAGTCTACAGACACCCCGTCTCAGAGTCAGTCCAATCGGCTCCGTGTCCTACCAGCTCTGCCAGCATCCTTCGTGATGCATGCTGTCGTCTGCCTCCGAAGAACACTTTATGTTGCACCCCCGGTTTTTCTGCTAGTGTGCTGCTCCCTGCACCCTGGCTCTTCTAACCCGTCATGCGGAAGGCACCGGAGCAGATGTCACTTTCCATTCCAATCCTGGAGTCCACTCGACGCTTGGCAAAGATGTGGCCTAGGGAGTTTGGGGTGGAGTTTGGGCTTGTGGTACAGTAACTGTACTGCAGACGTGAATCAGATGGGAGTGTTGAGGACAAGAAGGTGATCAACTTGCGAGCTTCTCAAGAATTGCAGGGATAGTGCCGATTGTGTCATCAAGTTGTAAACCCAGCATTCAATCGAATCTCCGAGCTCAGATTACTTTCCAACTCAAAGAGGGCCGAGGCCCTCGGCAGAGCTTTTCCTTTTTGTCAACTCACATCTGTTTGTCTACCGTCATTTCAGTCATTTCACACAGAGCAAGGCCAAGTCTTCTTGCAGACTTCTGCATCTGGCAGCGGACCGGTGTGCATCTTGATCGATCATTGGAAACTTGTGGTTACATTGGCTACGACTACGCGCGGTTATGGGGCGTGCTCTGAGACGATAGCTCAGTTTACCGAAAAAGCCCCTAACCTAACCCCAAGCCTGACCTCAAGGAGAGGCAAGCAAGGAACCAGAATCTAGAACGCTTTTGAGGAGGGGGGGGTCGCATGGCAGAGGCAGTACGAGGTTCAGAGGGTTGCGAAGAATCTGAGGAGTTCGGTGTTAGTATTTGGGTTTCGTTTACGGCGATTTCCGAGCCATTTTGGGTTTTTTGGTGCCAGACCGATCTAGCCTTGCTGCCTTGTAGAGGGCCGTTGCAAATTGGCTGTTGCCTGAGGTGGGATCTCGGCATGCTCGCTGATGTGATGTGGGATCTTGCTGAGCTTCTCGAAATAGAGTTCGTGCCATGCTCTGCTGAACCACTCTGACTCTTGAAGCACGCCCCCAGCCACTACAGCATTGACTCTGCCTCCCCCTTCAACATCCCTTCCACATCATGCTTGAATCCTGAGCCCGTTGGACAATCAAAGGCGCACTAAAGGCGCTCATAGTGCCAAGGCACTTGGCCTTAACCTTTTGGCGTATCGGGCAAAAACAGCCCTCTCTAGCATCATCCAGTTGCGTGACCTCGCTCTGGGTCGTCGTACAGTAGCTTGTGCGACGTAGACTATGGTCTCACCTGCCTGCGCAGTCAGTGAATCAGCTCAGGTTCCAGGATAATTACTAGTGTGTCTGTCTGCTACTTGTCTCTTCGAACCATGATGGAGTAGCTGTCTGTTTTGTGCTCAACTGTTCAAGTTTCGTGGTTCTCATGGTTGGAGCTGAAGAGCCCACCGCTCACACCGCAGTTTGAGGCTGCGAAGTTATTATCCACATCCAGAACCCTGATCCCTCGGCGGCGGTGCCACGCCAAGATACGCCAAGTGATGACTCCTTAGAGTCTTACGATGTCCAAAAAGCGTGCAAGCCCCGAGCATCTCATGGGAAATGTGGCTTTAATGCAAAGACTCATCATGGTGGTGGGACGCAGGTACCGTAACCCCCAGCTCGTCCCAGTCCATGCTTCGTGGCTTCTGCCCAGGTCATTTCCAGAAATCCTGATTCCTGCTGCAGGCCCCGAAGCATACCCACCCACCGGGACGAGCTGAGACAACCACCAGATGCTTGCATCTGACATATGTGGGGGCTCTCTCTCCACATTTCTCCAACTGGGGGACTTTGTGCTAGGACTGCTAGGAGGGCTTGGTGCAAAGACTGCAAAGACTGCAAAGACAGCCCCCACAGCATCCACTGCCGCCGAGCCCGCGGCGCCTCAGCAAATCTCCAAGAGATTCGCTGCCAAGGAAAAAACTATGTGCTCGAATTGGAGAGATACTGCCGCTTAGTACTCTATATGTTTGGGTTTGTGAATGGTTTGCCGTTTGGCATCAGGGTGCTGGACCTGGCGCATCCTAGCGCTTGGCAGGGGATGGGGGCGGCTTGTGAGGGAGCGTGATGTGTAGTAGTCGCAGTCGTGGTCGTGCCGTCGTAGTAGTACGTCGTAGTAGTAGGAAGCAGTAGAGGTTTCCTTTGAGCTTATTGACATATGGAGCAAATACCTGCATTCCTATTTGACTGCGGAGGAGATGCTGTTATTTGTAGGAATTATCTGTAGCTGCCGACCTACGCTCCTCCCACCTGATAAGAGATGCCGACACAAATGAGCAGCAAATTCCGGGCCTTTTTGCGAAATGTTTGCGACAGGCCGGCAGCCTTCGGCACAAACCCGCGGCACAGGCATCGGATCAGGTTTCACCTTCAGATGTTTGAGGTTTAGCAGGTGAATTCAGGGTTTTGGTGGTCGATGCATCTCAAAGTACAAGTTTATGTTACCCAAACAGTTTGTCAACACTAAGGGCTTCCAACGTCAAGAGTAAGGAAATGTATGTCGATGTCTCCGCGCGGCCGGCGGTCATCGCTTTTGGACATCTGGGCACGCGAAATGCGTAACTGTCATCGCTTTCGGAGCACGCGACACGCGAAATGCGAATCTGCGAATCTGCTCTCTCACTGCTTGGGATCTACGCAATCTTCCACGTTGAACATTGGGTACCCTATTTCGTGCATAGGAGAAAATTGTGTATCCAGGCCAGGCCGTAGCTTGACGAGGCTGAACGACTCACTAAAGTAAGTGTCGGCTTCGAGGTAGAAATAGCAGAGTGTTCGTGCCCAAAGTTCGAGCTGCCGCCGAAGCAATTAGAGACTATTATATACCCCAATCCTATTTTGCACGTGTGCGGTTGTTTTTGTTAGCAACAATCTTCTCTTGTTCTCGAATGTTGTTTTTAGAAGGCACCTAAGGTTTTTTTCAGGGCATGTCACCCGAATCAAGGGTGTTGACTCTCAGACGAGGGCTTGTAACATGCATGCACGGCCTTACTGTCCATAATGGCCAGAAGATCCAAGAGTTACTGGCCGGTGGTCGTGGCGAGCTCCGAGCTTACGTGGGGTTCTCTGCCTGGGAATCTGAGCGGGATCTCGGGCTGGGCACTTCAGAAAAATTCGGCCCACGGGATTCTCTCAGGCCGGAGCCTCCCCTATGTGTTTGGAGTCACTACGAAGTCCTGGAGATGTATCTGTGAGTTGCGAAACGGCAAAATGCAGGTGCAACTAGGTCGTTTTATGGGTTTTTGCGCCGGCAACTTGGATGTAGAACTCAGGCCTTTGGTAAAGCCTGGTGACCTTGTTTTGTCTTCCTTGCGTTCGATATAGAATGACTTCTTGTACGGTTCTTGCAAGTCAGCTCAGTATGAAAAACAGGAACTGTAGGGGCTGACGCTCTGGTCTGACTCTAAGATGGACTCGTGTGGGAAGAACACGTATGTTCTATGGTCTGAAGTCTGATGCCTCACCGCAGCTGTGGTTGGCCTGGCTTGGAATCAAGGAGGGTTGAACAAGGCGTGAATACTTTGGTGAGGGGAGGGGTGGTGTAAATTCTCATCAGGATTCTCTGCCTGGGGTGGGGCACTTCAGGGATTCTCTGTGGATTCTCGCAAATTCTTTGGGGTCGAGCACTCGGCTCGGCGGAACGCCCCGTCGGATTCTTCGCACTCCAAAAATATCTGCGAAAATCTCAGGGATAGGGCGAGATGTGGCGAGATTATCTGCTGGATTTTGTGGATTTCTGGGGAGGGCACCAGGGCTATCGGCGGGATGTTCCCGGCATGGGCCCTTCAGGGATACTCGGCGGGACTTTCAGTGGAAGTCTCCAAGACTGGCCACTTCAGAATACCTTGCGGGGGTTCACCGAGTGCGGGCACTGGGTTTGGAGACCCGGGCGGGTCGAGGGTGGAGAATAAGCCTCAGCCTCCCATGATCCGAAGATCACGCGCCCATGCCAGGGTGGCAATGGCCATGAGGCTTTGGCCAGCGAGGTTGTGTCCAAGCTGGGCAGGCAGAGCCTCAACACGGTGATTGTGCCGACTGGAACGATGGTAAAGTCAAGGGATTCGGGCTCATGGTGTTTAGTGTATGAGAGTTGGACTTAAGGGCTCCCCGAAATTACCGGTTGCATGACAGTTAGCGTAGCAAAGCTTTGTGCGCTGCCTCCGGGACGGCTGTATTGCAAGGGGCTTGCTGCAAGTCTACAACGCGGTGTCCTCAGATGAAGCTGCTGACAAGATGCTATCGCATCAGAACCTGATGAGCATTGGAAGATCGTGGAAGATCGAAGACGTAGAGCTCGAAGGGAGATGGATGCACCGGAACACACAAAAGTGCGCGGCATTCTCCGCCGAGGCCCGTCCCTACATGGCGCCGGTGGCCGCGTTTTGACCTTACAATGCAACTCCTTCAAATTTAAGTGCATGCCCGGCCACTCAAGCCCTCAGAAAAACGACGTTGAAGGTCAATTCTGGCGGACACGTGTGGCGAACTTTGCCAGGGTGGCCACTACGCCCAAGTACCGGAGGCACGTCCCTGAGCATGGCCGCGGGTGTGGATTCAGGAGTTCGCGTGTCTTAAGCATCTTCGAGCGGAGTAGCAGTGGTGGTTGTGGTGGCGTTGTGATTCTGAGACGGCAGCGACTGCCAACAATAACCCTTTAGAGCTGGAAACTCCCTTCCTGAAGTCCCGAACGGCGTGGAATATTAAGGGTCACTACCCTCGAAGCTGGAGAGGTGATCTCCGAGTGGAAGCTGGCCAGATGCTGAGAGCAATCACATTCACCGATCATTGGTCTGATCGTGTTGGGGAGTTCGTGTCTAGGTGCTTTGCGGCGTCTGGAACTTGACACATGCATCTTGAACTTGGGAGGATCAGAAGGTCGGTGAAGGTGAAGGAATGGCCTCGTCATACTCTCAGAGCTTCGAAATATCAAGGTTAGCAGCCCAAAATGAAGCCTAGCAGATGCAGTGGACCGCATGTGCCGTGTGATGAGTTGATCTCCAAAGAAGTCAGTGGATAAGCTTACGGCAGATGCCTCGGCCTCTCCTTTCTGCCCACCGAGGTTGGATGGCAATGTCCTTTGCTCAGTTGCGGGACCATTGTTATGGTTTCCGGGGTCTGGGGCCTTGGGATTTCAGTGGTTTGAGAAAGAACATCTGTGAAGACACCCTGGATGTGCGTGCTACACAAATTTGCAAAGTTATCTAGATGCTTGCTGGGTCTGCTGCCTGGAAAGGTTTGTGGGCTCGTGATCGGCTTGCGAACTGCGTATGAGGCCACCAGCATGCACTGAAGTCCTTGCAGACAAGTCCAGACCCATACCCCCAAACCTTCTAAAAGCCCTGCACCCTCCAGAGCCCACGAGAGCATGTGCTCTGCCTCGGTGCTGTTCTCACGCTCTCCGCGCTACCAAGCTGTGCTTGTCGAAAAAGTTGGAACTCGTTCTCCCAACTACGGTGAGGCCGGTTTGGGTTAGGAGGGCCACTCTCCGTTTCCGTGTGTTCACGCCGTTCTTGTTTGAACAGTTGTTGCGATCGTGGCCATTTTGGCTAAACACCTCTCGATCCTTGATCTTTTTGATCGGATGGTCTGGCGGAAATCTCGTTCTTTTGTTTGTACAAATTTAGTACGTGAAACGCCTCTTGGAGGCATCCTGGAAACTCGATCTTGTAGTACGAATTCAAAACGTGAAAAGGCTTGTCAGAGGCCTCCCGGAGCCCTGGAGCTGGAAACTCGTTCTTTGCAGTACAAACTTAATACGCGAAAAAGCTTTCAGACGCAAACGTCGCGGCATCGAAAACCTCGCAAAACACCATGGCAGCCGAACGCTGCAGCATCGAAAGCCTGATAAACATGGTGGGATCGGAGCTCCGGAGCATGGAAGACTTTGCAAATATCGTGGCACCACAAATGCCACAGGGCCGGAACACTGGGGCATCGAAAATCGAAACCTCGCAAGTAGCATAGGACCGGAACTCCACGGCATGGAAGTTTCGCAACACACGCGCCCACACACCCACGCGCACGCTCTCGCACATGCGCACGCCCACGCGCCTGCCCACACGCACGCCCACACGCACGCACCCACACAGGCACAAGGGCACGCCCGCAGGCACGCCCACATGCATACCCCACACTCACGCCCACATGCATGCCTGCACGCCCACCCACACACACACACACCCACACGCGCACGCGCACGCGCACGCGCACACGCACACGGGCACACACGCACACACGCACACACACACACACACACAACACACACACAACACCCACACACACACACACACACACAACCCACACCACACACACACACACACCCACACACCCACAACCCACACACGCCCATGCGCCCACGCACACACTCCCACGCGCACACGCACAGGCACAGGCACACAGGCCCAACCACCCACACACACACACACACACACACACACACACACACACCACACACACACACACACACCCACACCCACACACACACACACACACACCACACACACACACACACACACACACACACACACACAGCACGCCACGCACACGACAGGCACACGCCAGGCACGCACAGGCACACGCACACCACCACGCCACGCACACGCACACACACACCACACCACACACACACACACACCACACACACACCCCACACACACACACACACACACACACCACACACACACCACACCACAAGCACACGCACACGCACACGCACACGCACACGCACACGCACACGCCACGCACACAGACGCACACGCACAGACGCACGAGCCACACGCAACACGCACACACGCACGCACACGCACACACACGCACACCACGCACACCGCACACACCGCCACACACAGCACACACGCACACACACAGCACACACGCACACACGCACACACACACGAAACACGCAACACACGCACACACGCCACACCCACACACACCCCACGCACGCACGCACGCACGCACGCACGCACCACGCACTGCGCGCTCGCGCGCCCGCCCGCCCGCCGCCTCCCGCCCGCCCCGCCCGCCCTCCCCGCCCACGCCCGCTCCCACGCACCGCACGCAAAGCGCACGCGCACGGCACCGCACGCGCACGCCACGCGCAAGCGCGCTCACGCGCACGCGCACGCGCCCACTCACGCACCCACGCACGCACCCCGCAGCACCCACCACGCACACCCACGCACACCCACGCACACCCACTCACACCCACACACCACCACTCACAACCCACGCACACCACGCACACCACGCACACCCCACGCACACCCACGCACACCCACACACCCCACGCCACACCTCACTCACACCCACACATCCTCACTCACTCACCACAACTCGCACTCCACACACTCACTCACCACCTCACGTCACGCACGACTCACTCACGCCCTCGCACGCGCGCCACTCGCAACTGCTCACTCGCGCACGCGCACGCGCACGCGCACCGCACACGCACCGCACACGCACACACACACACACACACACACAACACCACACCCACACGCACCACGCACGCACACACACACACACACCCACACCCACACGCACATTTGCACACACACACACACACACACACATGTGGCCACACACCACACACATGTGGCACACACACACACATGTGGCACACACACACATACACACATGTGGCACACACACACCACACACACATGTGCACACACATGTGGCACACACACACATGTGGCACACACACACATGTGGCACACACACACACACACACACAACCATGTGGCACACACCACACACACACACACACACACACACACACACACACATGTGGCACACACACACACACATGTGGCACACACACACATGTGGCACACACACACACACACACACACACATGTGGCACACACACACACACACACATGTGGCACACACACACACATGTGGCACACGCACATGTGGCACACACACACATGTGGCACACACACATGTGGCACACACACATGTGGCACACACACACATGTGGCACACACACACACACACATGTGGCACACACACACACACACATGTGGCACACACATCGCGCGCACATCGCACGGACCCTCAGCGTGCCAGATCGGCGGGTTAATGGGCACATCTTCTTTGGTCCTAAACTCTTCCTTGGTCCTAGACTCGGACTGTGTCAGGTCACGGTCTCATTTTTATGCCAACGGTTGCGCTCGAGAGGACGCGATTCGCGCGGGCATGACCCCATCCTCCCTCAAGCCGGTGCCCTACTACATTTCGGGCTTCTGTCATTTCAGAAGATAGGACTCCTGGGACTGCTAGGCTCAGGATGGTAAGAAACATGACAGTCGCAGCGACTTGCTGCTGAGTCCTGATTTTTTGCATGCTGTTTGCTGGTTGAAGGGCTGCTTTTCCAAGGAGGGGCCGGGGAGGGGTCGGAACTTGGGACCATGAAGAGGTTTCATCCGGAGATGTCCACATTAATCAGATTCATGCCAACACGGCCTCACCGTTTGACCAACTTGGCAACAAAACTGAACAAGGTCCTGGCCCTCCTGCGTGCGCAAGGCTTGGTGGTAAAGAGGTGTTGTCTTGTGCACTTCTGACCATGCGATTCCCTAGTTCAACGGCGCTCCGCAGCACTGGGCAGGATGTTCTTCAGGGCGACGTGTTGCCCAAAGTTGCCAAGAACCTCGGCAAGGCTGGCAGTTTCCGATCTTGAGCGGGTGACATCCGCACACTATATTCATCCAGACAAGCCGACGTCTTGTTGCTGGGGTTCCCTCAGGCCATCCTGCCAACCATCGCAAGCACACATTCCACCGTGTTGGCTCAAGATTGGGATTGGGCCAGCCTGCTTGAAAGGGAAGGTGGTTGCATCACCGGCCTTCATCACTTCACGATTCGCAAGCATGAAAAGACTACCCCAAAACGCCCGCAGTGTGAGTGCTCACTCGCTGTTTGGAATTTAGACCATGGCACGAAATAAAGCGTAGCTAGGCTTTGCTTTGGCCAGGGACTGGTCCAACCCCGGTCAAGTTGCATGTTATCTGAAAATGAGGGTAGGGTACTGAATCTGTCGGTGTTTTTCCTTTTTTGATTTTAAATTGGGGGGGGGGGGGCAATTCATCGAATCTATCGGTTAAAGGAGGGCGGGAGATGGCTGGCGATTGATCCGAGGTCGTTGCGTTATGGATCGCGGTCTTGTTTCGGAGAGCTTGACGGACGTGGATCGATTCCGGTTTCTGTCAGAGCATGTGTTGCGGTGTGGGGTGTGTGGTGGCGGTGCGCTGTGTGGTGGCATTTAGTTTTGTAGCGGTGTTTGGTGGAGTCTGACGTGTAACGACTTGGATCGCGCGGTCTCCGTGTGCGCATGCATGGTCGAGTGTGGAGTGTGGTGCCCTGTGGTGGTGGTCACGGTGTTGGGGTATCGTGGAGTGTGGATGTGTATGGTGGAGTGTGAGGTGTGAGGTGTGGGGTGTGGGGTGTGAGGTGTGGGGTGTGGGGTGTGGGGTGTGGGGTGTGGGGTGTGGGGTGTGGGGTGTGGGGTGTGGGGTGTGGGGTGTGGGGTGTGGGGTGTGGGGTGTGGGGTGTGGGGTGTGGGGTGTGGAGCGTGGTGGTGGCGATGGTGGTGGCGATGGTGGTGAGGCGGTGGCAGTGGTGTGTCTAATGGATAGCGGCATCAATCCAGGCTAGCTTTCGTTGTCCTCGGCTCTGAGCATTTGAAGGTCACCCTTGTATCTTATACAAGTGATATTAGTTAGAAATGCCGAACAGGTTGGTTTAGGGTTTGGGGCTTAGGGTTCTAGAGTGTTGGGGCTCACGGTGTAGGTTACTGATGCTCAGAGCCTGGTTTCAAAAAGGGTGTCATCCCAAGTAAGCCCTCCCTCCCTACACGATCCTACCCGACCATACCACGAGGGTACCAAGGGGATCCACATCCCTGCTTGGAAAGAGTGGGTCTCAGAAGTAACTTAGAAGGGGAGAAGGTTGTAAGCTAGCGCTTGAAATGCCGACAGGGCCGGTAAAAAGCAAACGTTTAAAGCATCAAGGTCAAACTTGGTTAGAGATTCTGTCATCTGCTTGGCCTGGGGGGCCTCTTTGAAATAGTTTTGGGACTTCAATTCGAGCGGCTTGAATTCCACAAAAAGTCCTCATATATACATATGTCCATAAATGTAAATATATAATATATATATATATATATAAATATATAAATATAGACATAAATTTACATATACATATAATTATAAATATAAACATAGATATAAATACAAACATAGATATAGATGTATAGATATAGATTAGATATTGATATAGATCTAGATATAGATATAAATATAAATATAAATACAACTATAAATGTAAATATAGATATAAATATAAATGTAAATATAAATATCAATCTATGAAAGACCACCGTCTAGCAAAAAAAAACATCGACACTCCTGCAAAATGCGAGTGTACCACCCACGTCCTCAACAGCTCCGCAAGGCCCTCGCTGCGCTGCCAGTGGGCGACCCCGTCCCTCCGTTGCCTGGTTCTTGGGAGGGCTCGTTTCAGGATTCGATGGCGCGCCACGGCTCTCGCTCCAAGCCCGCTGCATGTTGGCTTCGAGTTGAAACCACCCTCCCGCCTAGGTGTCACATGTCCGTGGCGAGCTTGCTCGAACCCTTTGTTCCGCGTTTCTGCTCGAGCTTCAAGACACTGCTTCTAGTTTGATCATTGCACGTTCATGCTTTGTTAGCCACCCGCTGTGGCTCGCACCGCACACAGGAAGTGGCGAGCAAACAAGAAGCCAGCATCGATGCCATAGCATTAGACCCTTCACATGGGGCATGAAACCAGAAAAAAAACATCACAGAAGATGGTGCGCACAAGCCGCAGCCAATGGAATCTGCCCTTGACCGCATACGGGACAGGGCGAAAGCTGCCAGCCTTTCGAGCGTGGCTTGGCTTCTGCTGTGCTGAGTCCGTGTGATTTTGGGTCTTCCGCAATCTGGAGTTGCACATCAGCAGCACATCATGCAGTAGTGGGCGCGAGCAAGAGAGAGAAAGACAGAGAGACAGAGAGAGAGAGAGAGAGAGGGAGCGCGAGAGGTGCTGACTCAGTAACGTGTGCCCCTTGGGGCGGTCCCTTCGGGGATCACATGCGCTGGAAAGAAGGAAGGAAGGAACAGGTATGGGCACTGCCAGCTACCGTCTTCGATTCTGGAATCTCCTTCCAAGGCCTGAACGAAGCGACTTCACCCGTTCATCTGCTGCTGTGTTCTTTGACCAGCGGTTTCTTCCCATCCTGATCCCAGTGGTCCCAAGCGCCGATGCCAACATGGTCGAGTTACACACGCCGCCTCCGCCCAACTCAATAAATGAGACGGTCGTTTTTGGCGTTGTTGGACTGCAAACTTGGACATTCCTGCTTGGCCGTCGTGAAGAATGACAATTAACACCAGCACTCATGTGGGGCGGGGCAGTAACCTGCAAGCTTCAGCACCACTGGGCCAAGTCACACTTGCATGAACTTGCATGCTGCCGGCCAGCAGCAGTTGAGGACTCGTCCAGACAGCTGAATGGCCTCTCCTCGAAAATAGAGAGGCCCGCCGCAACTACGGCAAAGACATCGGGATCATCCTCGCCATCGCAACTACTGAGTAACTACTGCAGAGTCATGCGGGCTTCTAGCGCTTTGGGCTGCAAACACGTTGTCCTCACAGCTCATGCAACGATTGGCCTGGATGCAGCTCAAAAAGGGAACAAAGACCCAACACTGTTCCTACGAATGTGAAAGTCCTCGTTCAAAGAGAAGTCAAGGCTTAATGGGCCTGAACCACTGCTCAAACCCCAAAAAGGTCAGCGCTCCCAAACCTGGCAGAGCAATGCCTCCTGACCATCCTGTCTGCAAACGAGCACCATTCTTCCATATTTTTGCAATTGTTCGTCGGGGGGGCCTCCCCCCCCCCCCCCCCTCCAATCGAAAGCGGCGCGTGCCTTGGATCAGTTTGTTTGTGAATGGGCAGGGTTGGGCTCCCTCATCCTCGGATTGTTCTGTTATGTTGTTTTTCTATTGGGACCTGAACATTTCAAAAACATTCTGGGTCGCCTATTGAAATATAGGGTTTCCTAACCGGAAGAAAAGGACTCCTAGGGAATGTAGGCTGGACATAAATTGTCCTATGGGCTGTTCAACCACTTCCTCTGGTTTCAACGCGACCCTGCAGCCCTCGCCCCCTTCCAACGTCGTCCCCTCGCCCGGGCTTCTGGCTCCAAAGTTGTCCCGTTGCCCCAGCCCATTATAAGTGCGTGCGCAGCACGCAGGTGTCTGTCGGATCAGGACGTGCCCGGTCCCCCCCCCTCCCCCGCCCCCGCGTGGTTTGGGGGCTGGGGTTATGGTTTAGGGTTTGCTGTCGCAGAAGCTGTGAAGGTTAGGATGCAGACGAGGCTCGAAAGCTTCGGGAAATGCGACGAGCAGCCATGGCCCGATTGTGGAGGGCATCTAACATGTTTGTCCCACCCCACGCCGTCCCAGGCGCCAAAACTGCCCTAACCTATCTTTGAGGGTTAAAGCCAAGACTCAATTACTTTCGGCTTTTCTTGCCAGGAGGGCCGAAGCGCGCTTGGGGTTTAGGCTGCAGGCTTAAGGTTAAGGCTGTGTTGGGCAAGCCGGGCCAGACAATGAATTAGGGGGCTCATGAGGGCTCGGGGCTTCTGAGTTTAAGGTTTGGAGAGCTTGGCAGGGTGAAGGTTCTGGCAAAAATGAGGTGCGGGTGGTTGGGCCGGGGTTTTGGGGAGGTGGGCAAAGGTGGCCAAGCCATGCCACGAGAAATCGCGAAACCTGAAACATCCTGAAACTGCGAACATCCTTGATCATCCTGAAGCCTGGATTCCTCACTGGACTGAGGCACGCCCCACACCCAGCATCCTGGATGACTTGCTCAGGCCTGGGCCTGCGCTCAGGATTTAGGATTGTGTCTAAGATGATTTCGGTAATTTTAGCACTTCCTAAGACTTCCTCTTTGGGTTTCGGCCACTAGCAGACATCACAAACAAGCAGCCGTCGAAAGGTTGTGGCTACTTGTTGGCTTTGTTCACGCAAGAGCATGCTGCGAGTCCGGATGTTTGCAGAATTTTGCAGATGCAGACTCTTGAACTCAAAGCTTCTCCTGCTTGTGCCAATGTGAGAACATCGAAAGGCCTTTCGATTTCACTTTTCAAGACCATCGGTGCCGATTCTTGAAGAGCTTCAGCAGAATCCTCGTTACACTAGTAGCCCGAAGAACTCCTGAACACACTGGCCATGCCGCCGTGGAGCTCGACGAGCTAAAGTCAGGCCCGTGGGGTGAGGAGCTTCAGGGTTCAGAGGCACACTTTGAAGAAGAGGCGACTGAGAAGGTTTTAGTTGCGTTGAGTTGGGTTCGGGGTTGCATCACTGAGCTATGCGTTGGTATACTGTACAGCCTTTTGCACAGCGGGTGTCTTTTTACATCAGGTGTTTCGGGGTTGAGGGTTTCTCCGATCTACGATCTCACTCAGCGTATGCGACACTATTTTCATCGCGGAAGCGTGCACCGTGTTCATCACAGAAAGGGGATTCTTTGCTCTGTGCAAGCTCTAGCGGTTTTGCGAGCCGAGGGTTAGAGAAATCCGACACTGCCACCAGGCATCTTGTCTCACGCATGCCACATGGTGCGCGGCATTTGGGCGCAGAACCCCCGCTGCAATTCAGTACTGGTATGTCTGCGGTTTAGAGAGAGAGAGAGAGAGAGAGAGACAGGGAGGTCTGGCCGCTTATGTTGGAACAGGTCGTCAGGGTGCAGCTCAGGGGGTTTGGCAATGTTTCGCACCCTGAGAACCTGAGGAGGCAGCTTGTTTCTACCGATGCCGGTATTGCAGCCGGTGGAAGGATGCTGGAGCCTTCAGCTCTGGCCAGATCCAGTGGAGCGAAGCCAGTACCAGAGTACGGCGGAGGGAACCGGTTTGCAAAGGCTGCGCTGGCTTTGCTCTGCACCTGGAGCAGGGGCCTAGCGAGACCGAGGTGGCAAACAGCCTCATGTTGGAATCTCGCTATGCTCTGATCATGATGTTCTCCGGTGAGTACCCGGGTCTGCCGGAGTTCAACGAAGACATACTGCGCTGCATTTTTTCCTTTCTGATTGTGCGGGTTGTGCCCTGGCTGGACATCTCTCCTCGACTCATGTCGACCTGTGTCTGTACTGCTGCATGATTCTGCATGCTGTTTAGGGATTTTAGGGGGTCGAACCTGGCAGCAACTTGCAACAGCTTGTGCAGGCACCCTTTGTCGCCGACGTGGGGGATGGCACCTTTCGCTGCACCGTCTGCTTGCGCGATTTCAGCAGCCTCGACAATGTCATGCAGCACATTGCCACATCAAGACGCCACGTGTGCCTTGACTGCAGTCCTGACACACCGACTCGGAAAGACAAAAGTGAACCGCGCTCTTTAAGTCTTTTGCAAAGGCCGAGTAGCTCTAGGAAAGATATGAACGGAGACCAGAGATCTGTTCTGATCGCATTTGTGGGATCTGCAACTCCGTCATTTATGCATTCTCTGATCAACACCCTTGCTACTGCCTGCACTGTGCACACTTTGTGCCGCGAGTAAAGGCACACTGACTGTTGGCGCTGTTGGCATCTGTTTCGCCTGCCTGGCTCTGTCAGCATTCGCACAAGCCCTTCTGGCCTGCTGCCGCTGCTGCTACTGCTTGTGCGACTTTGATGATAGAGCTGCGATGGCAGCTTCTGAATTGCAATTTGGTTGCTTATGCTTCTTCTTGCTGCCTCACTTGCAACTTGTCAAGATGTAGGTTTTGCTGCAGTTTTTCTCGAGATCCAACCCACCGAAATCTATCACCCCGAGAAGCAAGAGCTAATCCTTGAGTTTAAGTGGCAGCAAATGTTTCACTATCTTTATTCGTTCAAACTTGCAAAAGCAATCTGCTCTTTCATGCCAATAATGCCAATACACCGGGGGCACCAATACAGCAGGGAGGGCGGGAGAAGAACAGCTGGCTTCAGCGTGGGGTGGGAGAGGGCGTGGTCAGCTCGAGCTGGAAACCTGACGTGATCAGGACTGGGAATACCTGGGAAGCTGTGAAAAGGCCATTTCGACCAGCCTCAATGTTCACTCCTCATATTAAGAACCCCTCCCCCCCCGCCCCCCCATGGGGGCACCTCGGCCCGGAAAGATTGTGCAATTACGAAGGTGGTTTCGAAAAGCGTTCTGCGAAATGGATTGTGCAGTTGCGAGGGAGGGAGGGGAGGGGGGTGGTCAAAAACCGAGGCAAACATTAAACTGTGTCTAATTCTGGAGGGTTGGTAGCAGACGTAAACAATCAAGTTTCCCTGGAAGGCGTACATCAGGCAAATCGTAAGTGACAAGTCGCAACAAGCATGCCATACCACACACTGCGACTATACTGTGGGCAGTGATCGGCTTCTTGATTCTTGATGCGATTCATCTCATTGAACCATGATCATCGACTTCCTCTCATCCAGCAGTGTCCTGCGAGGCAGGCGCTGACGGAGGCAGCAAGCCAGGGCAGCCAGAGTTGATGCCGAGCGAGGAAAAGTGAAATGTGCCGCCACGAGTCATGTGCCGCGGCGGATCGGGCCGGTGGGAAGTTTTCTAACTTCAATCGCAGGCCAGCGGTCCCTGCAGATCCTGCACCGGGCCCCGAGCGGCTACCTGTCACCGGTCCCGGTGGCAGTGTGCAGCTGCAGAGCAGGCACAGGATCTCTCAATGCGCTTAAGTTGAGAATGTTTAGGAATTTCAAGTTGTGCTTGATCCATCAGGCTACAAGCGTGGCTGTCCGAGGACCTGCGTGTGTTGTCTGCAAATCGTTTGTACGAGAACGCGCTGCACCCTCAGTATTGGGGCCTGAGACCTCGGAAACGCACGTGCACAATGCACAGAGCACGCTGGGCACTCAAAGCATTCTACAGGCTTGGCATTTGCGAACAGACCGTAGTGCCCAGAAGAAGCCAAGACTCACAAGATGCGTAGTGGTGCATGCGTGATACTTCAGGAATTTCCCTGATAAGGTGCTGAGGCTAGTAGCATCGAGGTGCAGCTGTGCGTCAGACATGATCTTTTGGAATTTGTTCAGTGCAAAGACCTTCCGAGTGGGCTGTGGATGTGAAGGCCTGCTTGTTCGCAGGTGGTTTTGAGGGAGATGTGTGGCTGGACGAGGGCAAGCCCCTCATTCTGCGATGTTGAAAACACGTTGTTCGTATTCTCAGGAGGCGCCCGATCGCCACCTTCGGGAGGCGCAGCTCACCGCACGCGCGGATGGCCTCTGGCGAGTGGAGGTCGATCTGGCAGAAGCACAAGGGGGGCTTTACAAGTTCCGGAGCGAAGAAAAAGCTGTAACGATCTTTCGTTCCGAAGAAAACCATGCCATAACCCGCATCTCCAGCATCGCCACCACCCATGTGCGCTACATTTCTCTTCAGTGCTCCTTCGCCTTGGGCGCTACACGCAACAACCTTGAAGCTTGCCTGTCTATCCGAAATTGGCAGGAGCGGCACCGTCCGGCTCCGAGCTGGATTTTGTTTGCAGGTAGCTAAGAGTCTTGGCTTGAGGATGCTTGAGGGTACAGGTGGCTGAGCCCTGCGGCATAAGAGTTTAGGATAATTTTGGGGTGGGCGACAAGCTTTCAAGCATCCCAGGGCAATCAGAAGCAAGCTTCCAACGATTTAGGGTCGATTTAGCGTGGGATGGCGTTGCCTGGTAGAGTCTGGAGTTAAACAGACAAGTCTGGATACTGGCTTTGACCAATCAATAGTGCGAACTGAGCCATGGCGCCTGTACTCGGCTAGATCCAAAAGACTTTTGGCAACTCACGACCCCTCAAATCACCCCTAAGCGAGAAGAAGAGCCCTCGATTCGAACCTCTGAGGCAAAGTGCAAGCCGATTTGGAAGGGAAGGTCCCAGCGACTTTAGGGATTGGGCCTTCTCAGCTTTACACAGGATTTGGGGGGTGACATAGTAAGTTTGAGGATGTTTGAGGTTATGGCGGCTGTAGTCCGTGAGTTAGTGCTTGCTTTGGGGATTTCGTTCGGCTGGGCTTGCGAATTTTGGGTTACACACTGGGACGCATTGGACCCGGTCGTTTGCGACGTCACCGCGCCCAGGGCCTCATGAAATCATGGCAGGGCACCATATCCGCAAGCCATCGCCACGAAGCCCGAAGCCGCGTGCAGGCTCGACGCACCAAGCAGCAAGAAGCTGTGGCGAGCGCTGATGCGGCGCGTCTTCAGATCGAGCGGGACCGAATGGCCAGTTTATATGTATGTTGAGTTGGACCATGTGGGACCAGGCCCCGCTTTGGAAGCGCAATGCAGGTGCACATGGGTGAGCAGTTACGTTTTGTAATCAATTGTGTGTTGCTGTACGGGGTAGTTGCTGCAGTTTTGAGATCTGCAGTCTGTGCGTGATCGAGACGCTTGCTCGAGAGGCCGGACGACTTAATTTTCGAAAGCAAGCAAGATCCCAAGTCATATATGGGTTCATGATCGCAGTAGACCTCAGCATGCCTCAGGGAACCCGAGAAGTTCCAAGTTCCAAGCTTTCTTTGCACATTTGGGCCAATACACCTGACACCATTACCACAAGCTCTTTTCGCGCCTGATGGCAGCTTGTTGTGTGGGCGGCCACGGAGGCCACACAAGCGGTCTTTATGTGCACCCTGAACCAAAGTAGACCCTGTAGTTAGTAGACCCTGTTGCCTAGCGTGGATTTGGTGCTTGGTTTGGGTAGGGTCTCACAAGGATCCTTTTGTTGCGGGCTTTCACTGGATTAGTCGGATTAGTTAAGGGAACTTTGGAGGAAGATGATTGGCCTCAGACAGAGTGCTAAAACATCATGTCTATAAAGTAAACTCAATCGTGGTAATTTGAAAGCACTAGCAAAGGGGACCGCAAAGGGTTTATCACGAAAGCTGGCCTCCGTGGCTAGCTGAGTTCCTTACCAACCGAAAGGTTGCATCTAGGGGTGCGCTTCCAGGTGGGCGTTTTCTGCGCGCGTTTTCGGGCCAGACCCCACCTGGTGCGGGTTGTTGGCGGGGGGGTATTCGGGTTCCTTTTGGGGTGTTCGAAAGTGGTGCTTCAGACCGCTTCTGAGTGGAAAAACGGGTCCCCAATGATGCTAATGAGGCGCGCTTGTTGGCTCGGATTGGGATCCAAGAGGCTCCCAATGATGCTCATGATGCGCGCTTGGGACCCACGATACCCCCAATGATACTCACGAAGCTCGCCTGCTGGCTCGGAGGTCGAGAAGTCTGGACATATTCAGCTCCCAATGATGCTCATGATGCTCGCGCGTTGCGTACTTGTTCTATGTTAGGCGCCCGACCTGAAGCTGTTTGTTCGCGAGCAATTCTATTATTTCGCCCTCTAGATCGCCCGTAAAATAACAATAAGCTGCGAAGTGAATGTAATGAACGCACTAATGAACGAAAGTAGTGAATTAGTGCAGTGAATTCGTGAACGAAGTAATAAAGTGAGCAATAAAGGGCCTATATTCTGAGGACTCAATGAGGACTTTCTGGATGCATGAATAAAGCCCTTATTGCGTACAGCATTTGCATGTATTCACTTCGTTCTTTTATTACGTGCATCTAATATAGTATTAAATTTACTACGAAGAGAATATAATTATAAGTGAACGAAATAAAGCAATGAATGAGTTCACGCATGAATTATGTGAACGAAGAAAATGAGCCCCTTTACTATTATTATATAGGGGCTCAGTAATAATATTAACATAACGTGTAAAGAACGCACAAATATTTATTGCAAATGAAAGGAATGAATGCGCGAACTGCGACCGATTGCATGCCAGAACAAAGAGACGTTGGCCAACTTGCAAAGCCTCTGTTGTTAACGCTTCTAGCTTTCGTCCCAGTCCCTCCTCCCCAAGTTGTCGGATGTCGATAAATTAATCGAGATCTGCTGTCGCACTCTTCGGGCGTTTGGGAAGTTAAGACTGAGAAGTGACAAGGCCATGTGGACCAAATGCACAAGCTTGGTCCTTCTGCCGTGCCTTTTGTGGCCGTCTTGCTGTGAGGGTGGCGGTGTTGGAAACCTGTCCGCAGTTCTTGAAGTGGTCCCTCTATTGCATGAGCTGCATGAGAGCACTGGACGTGGAAAGAACAACTCAATCTTCGCCCCAAGTCTGAAACCCCCATCCTGAAATGAGTGCCTGACGGGTGGCACAAAACATCCTGAACTCGTGGCCTTTATTGTCTACGTGTTTTTTGGAACCGTTTCCCCCAGAAAATCTCATCCGCTGACACAGACAGATGGCTGGTAGCACATGTGGCGCTGTGGGGGGGGGGGTGGGCGGAGAAAGCGGGAATGGGAACACCGCAAACCTTACATTCCCCGAAATACGAGTGCACGCTTCAACATTCCGGGGGCTCTGGGATAAGGAAATGTGCGGTTCACAGACATTGACACGGATGAGTACATTATCGAAGGGATCATCTCCTGGGAGCCGCCTGCCGATGAAACCCTGGCTGCAGAATAGAATAGTAGATGAATATCATAAGATGAGAGTCTCCTGCCAAAAGCGCCTTTTCCCACGGTTAACATTCCCTGAGCGTTGGCTTCGCTGAGGAAACTTCGGTTCTTCATTACGCAGTGTGGGTTTCCCACGAAAAGGACAAAGAGCATCTACCAGCCATCCAATTCCTCGCAATGAAAGCCTCTTGGCACCAACGTGGCGCAGTCTCTGCTGCAGTCGCATGTAGAATGTAACACGCCGTGGTGTCTTGTCAAGGTCCCATACAACTCCAGCACAGATCCTGTGGAATACCACATCCCTGTGGGTACAAACCAAGTCACTTTGGAAAACACTGCTCGAGACCTACAGTTTGGGTTCTATGGAGTGTGGATCATGGTGTTGGCCAATCGGGATGGCGTTGATATGGAAACCACCTTCGAAGAAGCTGGTTACGCTGCAATCTATGATTCGTCGCCCCATGAATTAGGAGATGTCGTCGTGGCAAGCCTCGCGTTCTCGGACGAAGACTACCTCGAAAACTACATTGGAGGGACTGTCAGTTGGCAGCGCAGTTCTACGCAGGATTACGGCTTTGTGTCCGAGTTTCATGTGTACTTGGCGGATGATGCAGTAGGCACCAATGAGAGGTTTCTTGGATCTGTTGACGCGATGCTGTTCATGTACGTGATCGCAAATGGTACGGCCGCTTCCGAGCGCTACGTCTTGGTATATGCTTCAAACCCCAACGGTCGTGCCACTGCAGCTGCGTCAGCCACGTTCTCGGACTGGATAGTTACATCCACAACCACGTTCACGCTCACCAGCTCGTCAACCACATCAGCAACATCTTCACACACCCGGACATCAACCACGACTTCAACGGCTTCTGAAACTTTGACCCAGACATCAACCTCTACTTCTACATCGTCCACAGTCACACCATCGACCACCTCAACTACATCCTCCGCCACATCTACATCCGCTACGACGACATCATCTTCTTCAAGCTCTGCCTCCTCATCTACGTCTCGCACAACTTCCACATGGTCCTCCTCTTCAACAAGTCCCACCGCGACATCGACGAGCAAGTCCATGACTTCGACAAGTAGCTCGTCCTCCTCGACATCCACCAGTAGCAGCTTCTCTACGTCAGCAACAACGTCCTCCACCAGCTCCACGGCATCTTTAACTAGCTCCTCGTCATCTTCCACATCCACTTCGTCAGCTAGCTCCACCAGAACAACATCATCCACCACCTCATCCTCAACAAGCTCTTCCAAGAGCTCGAGCTCTTCAAGCACTGTGTCGTCCACGACAACCAGCACATCGATGTCGACCACATCAAGCAGCACAAGCAGCAGCGGCTCGACAAGCACAAGCACCAGCACGGCCTCCACAAGCACCACCAGCACAGCAACGTCAACCTCAACCGCTACGTCAACATCCACTACATCTGCAAGCACGAGCAGCAGCAGCTCGACAAGCACAAGCACCAGCACGGCCTCCACAAGCACCACCAGCTCGTCAACATCAACCTCAACCGCTACGTCAACATCCACTACATCTACAAGCACGAGCAGCAGCAGCTCGACAAGCACGAGCACCAGCACAACATCTACAAGCACAACCGGTACATCGACGTCAACCTTAACCACTACGTCAACGTCCACTACATCTACAATCACGAGCAGCAGCAGCTCGACAAGCACAAGCACCAGCACAACACCTACAAGCACTGCAAGCACATCAACGTCAACCTCAACGACTACATCAACATCCACTACGTCTACAAGCGCGAGCAGCAGCAGTTCCAGCACAACGTCCACGAGTATCAGCAGCACTTCTTCCTTCAGCTCGAGTTCGACTAGCTCCTCGTCCACGACATCTACCACCTCAACTACCACAACAAGAAGCACAACTTCAAGCACAACCTGGACGACATCGTCAATGAGCACGTCGAGCACAACAACATTTTCGACCTCCAGCACATCAGCAACTACTACCAGCACTTCGACATCCAGCAGTATCACATCCTCCAGTTCAACTACCAGGTCCTCGATGACTCAGACTGCAACAGCTTCCACATCTTCCACAAGCACCACCTCCGCGTCCAGCACATCGTCGTCAACTTCTTCAACAACAACCACAAGCGCAACAGTGTCGTCCACCAGCACGCTGACTAGCAGCACTTCTACGTCAACGAGCACTGCATCCTCAACCACTTCAACGTCAACATCGGTCACCAGCAGCAGCACTAAAAGCTCGTCTACATCAAGCTCGTCTTCGTCCTCTTCTACATCAAGCACAAGCACCTCGTCCACGAGCTCCACTAGCTCCACGTCATCTACCTCATCTACCTCAAGCAGTGCCTCCACATCGTCAACAACTTCCTCCACCAGCTCCACGGCATCTTTAACTAGCTCCTCGTCATCTTCCACGTCCACTTCGTCAGCTAGCTCCACCAGAACAACATCATCCACCACCTCATCCTCAACAAGCTCTTCCAAGAGCTCGAGCTCTTCAAGCACTGTGTCGTCCACGACAACCAGCACATCGACATCCACTACATCAAGCAGCACAAGCAGCACCAGCAGCTCGACAAGCACACGCACCAGCACGGCCTCCACAAGCACCACCAGCACATCAACGTCAACCTCAACCGCTACGTCAACATCAACTGCATCTACAAGCACGAGCAGCAGCAGCTCGACAAGCACAAGCACCAGCACGGCCTCCACAAGCACCACCAGCTCGTCAACATCAACCTCAACCGCTACGTCAACATCCACTACATCTACAAGCACGAGCAGCAGCAGCTCGACAAGCACGAGCACCAGCACAACATCTACAAGCACAACCGGTACATCGACGTCAACCTTAACCACTACGTCAACGTCCACTACATCTACAATCACGAGCAGCAGCAGCTCGACAAGCACAAGCACCAGCACAACACCTACAAGCACTGCAAGCACATCAACGTCAACCTCAACGACTACATCAACATCCACTACGTCTACAAGCGCGAGCAGCAGCAGTTCCAGCACAACGTCCACGAGTATCAGCAGCACTTCTTCCTTCAGCTCGAGTTCGACTAGCTCCTCGTCCACGACATCTACCACCTCAACTACCACAACAAGAAGCACAACTTCAAGCACAACCTGGACGACATCGTCAATGAGCACGTCGAGCACAACAACATTTTCGACCTCCAGCACATCAGCAACTACTACCAGCACTTCGACATCCAGCAGTATCACATCCTCCAGTTCAACTACCAGGTCCTCGATGACTCAGACTGCAACAGCTTCCACATCTTCCACAAGCACCACCTCCGCGTCCAGCACATCGTCGTCAACTTCTTCAACAACAACCACAAGCGCAACAGTGTCGTCCACCAGCACGCTGACTAGCAGCACTTCTACGTCAACGAGCACTGCATCCTCAACCACTTCAACGTCAACATCGGTCACCAGCAGCAGCACTAAAAGCTCGTCTACATCAAGCTCGTCTTCGTCCTCTTCTACATCAAGCACAAGCACCTCGTCCACGAGCTCCACTAGCTCCACGTCATCTACCTCATCTACCTCAAGCAGTGCCTCCACATCGTCAACAACTTCCTCCACCAGCTCCACGGCATCTTTAACTAGCTCCTCGTCATCTTCCACGTCCACTTCGTCAGCTAGCTCCACCAGAACAACATCATCCACCACCTCATCCTCAACAAGCTCTTCCAAGAGCTCGAGCTCTTCAAGCACTGTGTCGTCCACGACAACCAGTACATCGATGTCCACTACATCAACCAGCGCAAGCAGCAGCAGCTCGACAAGCACAAGCACTAGCACAACACCTACAAGCACTGCAAGCTCGTCAACATCAACCTCATCCGCTACGTCAACATCAACTACATCTACAAGCACGAGCAGCAGCAGCTCGACAAGCACAAGCACCAGCACGGCCTCCACAAGCACCACCAGCTCGTCAACATCAACCTCAACCGCTACGTCAACATCCACTACATCTACAAGCACGAGCAGCAGCAGCTCGACAAGCACGAGCACCAGCACAACATCTACAAGCACAACCGGTACATCGACGTCAACCTTAACCACTACGTCAACGTCCACTACATCAACAATCACGAGCAGCAGCAGCTCGACAAGCACAAGCACCAGCACAACATCTACAAGCACAACCGGTACATCGACGTCAACCTTAACCACTACGTTAACGCCCACTACATCTACAAGCACGAGCAGCAGCAGCTCGACAAGCACAAGCATCAGCACAACATCTACAAGCACAACCGGTACATCGACGTCAACCATAACCACTACTTCAACATCCAGTACATCTACAATCACGAGCAGCAGCAGCTCGACAAGCACAAGCACCAGCACAACACCTACAAGCACAACCGGTACGTCGACTTCAACCATAACCACTACGTCAACATCCAGTACATCTACAATCACGAGCAGCCGCAGCTCGACAAGCACAAGCACCAGTAGAACGTCCACAAGTCTCAGCAGCACTTCTTCCTTCAGCTCGAGTTCGACCAGCTCCTCGTCCGCGACATCTACCTCCTCAACTACCACAACCACATCCTCAACTTCCAGCACAACCTCGAGCACGTCGCTTTCCACCTCAACAGGAACGTCATCGACGAGTCAGACAGCAACTGCTTCCACGTCTTCCGTGAGTACTTCATCTTCATCCTCTAGAAGCACGTCCAGCACATGGACATCGACGACATCTGCAACCAGCACGACAAGATCTTCGTCTTCAGCCAGCACTACCACCAGCAACACACCTACGTCAACAGGTACAACATCTTCATCTTCATCCTCCATATCGAGGACCAGCACATCTTCCCGATCCTCTAGTACATCGACCACTACAACGACAAGCATCACAACTTCCACCACTAGCTCCACAGTTTCCTCTTCTGTGTCGTTCACATCTTCTACTTCTGTGAGCTTCACGACATCAAGTTCTTCAAGCTCCACAATTTCCTCAAGCACCGCCACGAGCGTCACGTCCACATCCTCAACAACTTCGTCCAGGAGCTCTACGAGGTCCCTAACTTCCAGCACCATTTCCATATCATCGTCGTCTGTCTCTTCCTCCTCTTCCTCCTCTTCCTCATCCGTCTCGCACACATCCTCAACATCCTCGACATACACCCGAACAACCACAACATCCACGAACTCAGTGGCTTCGGGTCTGTCGGCAAACGAGCCCCCATCCACGGCAGGGGCGGCTGCAGCTGCATCGCTTGCGGCCGTGGCCCTTCTGGGTGCTGCGGCAGTGCCATTGTACAGCTACCGCAGACGAAGGCTTGAAATCAAAATCGAGCCAGATGATAAGCCAGTCGTGGGCTACGAGATCAGCTACCGAGAGATGTGGAGCGTGTCGCGACCTCCTTGTGAGGTGCGCGAGTGCTGGACAGAGGAGTCCGTTCGACCGGCAGCAACCGTCAAAGAGCTGAAGAAGTCACGCACAGCGCAGCCGAGGCTAGTCATGGAAGATGTGGAAAACGAATCTGAGGACTCACCAAGCAGAGTTCAGCAGAGCCCCGCGGAGCAGGTGCGGGCTCTCCGCCTC
This sequence comes from Symbiodinium natans, assembly GCA_905221605.1. Taxonomy (NCBI): domain Eukaryota; class Dinophyceae; order Suessiales; family Symbiodiniaceae; genus Symbiodinium; species Symbiodinium natans. Next base: position 562,683 of record CAJNDS010002117.1, on the reverse strand, counting down.
GATCGATTCGCGACAATTGCGATCACCGAGGGGATGGATGGGACCACACACCCCTCTCAGCCAACGGCTGGTCCAAAGGACATGCCAGCTGCATCGGCCAATGCCGCCACTCGGGTTGAGATGTTGTGGCTTTAGTTTGCAGCAATATTGGGTAATCAACACGCGACATCAAGGAAAACCTTTTAGTGGATGAACATGGAAGCTAGCGTCGCATGCCCCCCAAGCGTTCAGCCGAGGTTGCAATGAGGGAGCGCACCCGCAGTCGCTTGCACCGCTTGGACACCACATCCAGCGAAGCGCTTGCCCCTCCAAAGGAGGATGGCGGAGCTACGCCACAGAGCCTCTTCGAAAGTGTGCGAACTAAGTCGGACCTGATGAACTCCAACTGGCATGTCCCGAGCAGCCCGTCCTTCAGCATGTGCATGTTTCTGCGTTTTAGAATGTGGTCGTCTAGAGTGGGCACTCCCTTCAAAGATGCTTGCGACCAAGGCCAGGCGCTGCTGACGCAGATGACGACTCCTGCGGCCGCTGTGGCTGAGTGCCGGCGCCGGAAGTGATGCTGAAGGGGCCAAAGAGCACACCACGTTGGGCTGTGAAGCCCATGCAAGCCAGCACCAAAATGTAGCAGAGCCTGCATTTCTCATAGTCAGCCTGCCAGAAACACTTCGGGTATGTGTAGGACGGTAGGACCATGCCCGATTGAAACTTGTGCTTCAGCGCTTCCCGTGTGCGAGTGATAGTGGTAGTTGTTGTGTGGTAGGTAGTAGTGGCAGTCGTAGTAGTGGCAATCATCGTAGTAGCAGTTGTTGTAGTTGTAGTGGTCGTAGTTGTTGTAGTTGTAGCGGGGTAATTGTAGTGGTAGTTGTGGCGGTAGTTGTAGTGGCAGTGTTGTTGTTGTTGCAGTTGTAGTTGTAGGGGCCCACAGCCCTGAAGCCCAGCTGCTTAAAACCCCATGGAGGAGGCGCTGTACAAAAAGCGCCATGACCTGGACATGCGGGTCAGAGCCTTGGAGGGCTCTGGCATCGGTTCACTTGGGAAGGTGATGTGAGGCTTTGGGGCCACAGATTGCAGAGACAGCAAGGGCATTCGTTTGAACCCGAGTGCTTTATTTGTCAGCGCGGGTTAGAGTGTAGAATCCACCCAGGAGCAGCAGATCCTGCGGACGCAGGGGGTCGCTGATACCGATGAGGACCGAGAACAGTCTCTTTCTGAAAGCGATAAGAGCTTTGTGAGCAGGCACTGGCCCAACGCACCTTGCAGCGGGTTCTAGCTGAGAAGCGTGAGAACCTGATCTGCAACGAGCTCTCACTACCTGCTACCAGTTGTCGGATTCCTGACATTGCCTGTCAGCCCCATCATAGGCAGGACGAGCTCTTCGATATGTGGCGGTCCGAAGTGAAGGAGGCTCGTGACGAGCTTCACGAGCAGAGCCCTGCGTGCAAAGTACCGAGGGAGGCACCACAGGTTGCAGGAGCTTCATGATGTACAATCACCAACTGCGGTTCACCTATCTCAGGATTCGAAACAGCATTCGCTACTTGGTCGCGATCGTGTGTCCGCTGTTCGTTGTGCCCGTTGGTCGCATTCGGCGGATGGCTCTACATGCTCGGGAACTCAAGGCAAAGATCTTGCAGAAGCCAGGGAGAACCAGCTGCATCAGGCGATGGGTGCCAAAAACTATCAACCTGTGTAGACTTGGTGCCTGACGGTGGCAAGACGCTGAGCCTCGAAATGCCCATCTCCTTTAGCAAGTGAAATTCTGTGAGGAGATCCAGTTTCAAAGCAATGCCTTGCGAAGACTGCACGAGGACCTCGCAATGGTCCAAGTTAGGCAGCTCTTGACGGGATGTGATTTTGTGAGGAGACGCTGAAGCAGCAGCATGAGCTGGACACCGTGAAAGACACGCTGCAGCGAAGGCTGCGCCCTCAGCACGTGCAATGTACAATGCCGTGACCGACCCAGGAGAACTTGGCATAAAGTTTTGCGGCAAAGCATGAGCCATATCTTCTTCTGTAACAAGGGAAACGGTCAAGCTCAACCCATGCGACGAGCAACAGACACACAGGATCACTTAACGCCGAAGGAAGGAAGCGTCAATATGAAATCCCAGTAAGACTGATGCTGCGTGCGCCACTGTGCACTGAGTACACAACTCTTTGTCTCCTGCAAGGCATCAGGCGAGACCCGGCTGCATTGGGACGGGGGAAGCCGAAGCATGTGGGCCTCGCTAGTGCTTGAAGCTTCGGACAGTCTGATATCGAGTCAACCAAGGGCCATTGAGAATTACAGATTCAGCTTCGAAATTGTTGCAGCCTCAGCCCTTCAGAAAAGCAGATGCAAGATTGCCCTTGACATGTGCGGCTTCGAAAGCCGAACATCACGAAGCCAGCATGGCTTGGGGTACGGCTGTTCCAAGGTGCAGGAAGAGCTGGCTGAGTGCGTCAAGGCCTTGTCTTTCGACATGTGGAAGAAAACTGACTTTTGTTTGTCTAGGAGCGAGACGAGTATGCGCAGGACCGCGTTTGTTCGAGTCGGTTCTGACTTTACCCGCTCGTGCCCCACCCCTCAATGAAGCCTCAACTTGTGGAAGTGCCCCGGAACTCTTCCTAAAAAGTGGCTTTGCTTTGACGTTAATCTCGCCAGCAGCTGCCATAACTTTTCCAGCAGGGTATGAATTGCCAAGTGGCAGCAGCCGCCTGTTCATTACAAGCCCTGACCGCAGAGCCCCTTCCAGTCACAGGAGCTTCAGGTACATAAGGCAGCCAACGAAGAGCTGAAGAGCTGCTTGGCTTTATCAGCCGGGGTTGCTTCAAGTTTCATGGCCTTTCACTGGGGAACTCAACACCAATACTGCCATTCAATAGAGGTATTTGCCACAAAGTTAGCTGAGATGGTCGAGGTGAGGTTGAGGCTCTCGAGGACGAGCTGGAGTCCTTTGGGCGCTTTCAAGCTATCGAGGTGGGCGCATCTAGCTTCTGCTGGTGCTGCGTTCTCCGGAGTTGAAGCTTGGGGGGAGAGGATCTGGCAGCTGTAGCGGCTGCAGCGGTGTTTTCAACTGACGATACGGTTAGACCTGTTGCTGGGCCCATGTCCTCCCAAGGTGCCAGTCCATACCAGCCAGATCCAATTAGCTTGTGGGAAATGGATTTGGCTTAGCCACGATCCCAGGGCTCTCCGAAAATTTCAGGGGAGTGGTCAAGCCACAATTGTGAACGCGGGCGGAAGCGCACCCATAACTTCAGCCAGGCAGAGCAGCAGCAGAGGCTGAGAACCCTCTTGGCCACAAGCGACCGCGACCGCCTGGACCCCAGGAATCCTCACAGAGGACACAAGCCGATTTCCGACGTTTTGTTTGTTGACGGATATGGGTGGGTTCACCCGAGTCCAAGAAGGCAAAGAGATTTTGTGAACAGGCACAGTCAGGGGGGGTGGGTGAAGCAGCGTTTTGTCGAAGACAAGTTGAAGATCATCAATCCTTCAGTTGAAGGGAGCCGGCGCTTTCATGGGTATGAGTCAAGACATGGACAGAGAAATCCGGGTTATGGCATTGATGTATGTGGTTAGGTCCATTGTGCATGGCCACGTGAGGGCTAATTGAGGGCCACGTCGGTACGAGGTTTGGTGACATTCTTCGACATCTGGAAGCGCTATACCCATGGTGAATGGGACTCTTGGATGCAAGGCTGCGTTCCGGGCAACTTGTTAGCATCATCTGGGCACAGGACAAGTGCACAGAGCAGTGCAGTTTAGCTCTACGCGTGCTTTCATGGGCTTCAGTTCTCGAGCCCAAGCCCACAAATCCGAACTAAACAGCGACAACGCCTCGAAAGGAAAGACATGCTGGGCAGTAGAAACATTGTGAACTCAATCCCAAGACGCCCTGACTGTAGTTGCTTGCAAGTGGGCTGCCATGGTCGTGCTGGGCAACTGCCCCTGTTCGGTCCGCGCTACGGTGCTGGCAAGACCTGACGGCTTGCGGCGAGTGGCTGGAGACCTTGAGAAGGCCCTCTCTTCAAAGCAGAGAAGGTAGTGTCGGCTCAGAGTAGTTGTTCCATAGGTTGGGAAAGCTTAGGCATATGTCTTGCTGCTCATCAGCGCTTCCAGTGCAGTGGGAGGGAACCCAATCTTTGGAACCCTTGCAACTCGTCGTGGGCTAGGTACACGCGTTTTGCCATGACAGGGGCATCCAAGTTTGTACTGGAAGCCACCTGGCAGCTGATGGATTCGTCCCATACGAGTCATCCATGAGATTGTTTGTGACTTGCGACAGCTTCCTAACTGTCTTGCACGTTTACAGAGATATCTGTCTGTCGATCTGTATATGTATTTATTTACAGTTGTTTTATACAGATACGTATAGGTCCCATTGGCCTTTGCAAATGGCTCATGTTGCGGCATTGCGATCTTCTTTTTGCAAATGCTCCCTTTGCTCCATGAATGGGGATCATGTCGTCTTCCTTTTGCCACAGGTCATTCAGTACCATGTGTGCTTTTGACTGAGGTGTTTTTGACGAGTTGCTCACGAGAGATGCCCTTTTAAGCCGCGTGGTGCGCTTGCTACGTGCGCACTCGATCAAGCTCTTTATCTTGTTTTATGCTGGCCATGGACGTCCCGGTACAGGCACCGAGTCGCCGAGTCGCAGTTGGGCACCTGAGTAGTTACTGTATAGTTGTAGTCCGCGAGCAAGCGGCCAGGAAATTGGATGCTGGAAGACGAGGACGTAACGTTTCGAGAGCCTCCGCTGCACGAGCTGTTTCACAACTCTGGCGTTTTTGGTATCCCAGTCCCACAGGGAGAGTTGCCACAGCATGCTCGCGCTGCAAATGTGAGGACATTCTGGACCTTTGGGAGGCTTCACTTGGTGTGGACTGTCCACCGGACTCTTCACTTCTGATCATAAGCGATGCCTGCTACAGCGGTGAGTGGGTGCCTTGGATTGCATTTCTTGGCATGTTTTGGCCATACGGAAAGTGCCCTGAACATGTTGGAAGAAGTAGAGAACTTGGAGGATCAGCACTTTAACGCTACGAAATTACGAAATGTCAGAGCTTCGAAGTGTAGAAGCGGACAGATCAAGCAGCGGCGCCAAAACGGAAAGCCCGGCAGCTTAGCATGTGGGCATATGCAACGAATCTGAAGGGGTCACTGACCTCGATGTCCAAAGCAATCGGTGCACAGAAAGGTCGCCAGTTGCTATAGCTCCCGCTCAGTTTTTGCTGAGGCCTCACCATTTGGATAATGTCGACACTTCTGAAGCTTTTGCAATTCTTGAGCTTTCTGTTCTCATGATTCATGATTGGCCATGGTTGGTACGCACTCTTTCAATTCAGGTTGGGGCAGCAAGGCACCTTGCGCCAGCCCGAGCATCTCGGCCGGACGCAGCATGTCTGTGCAGTGACGCTTCTATTCTTGAAGGCGCCTACTGCACGAATGCGAAGGGGGCAGAGAATCAGAAGCATCTTGAAGACAAACAACACAGAAGGTAGGGTGCCCGCGCACGGTGAGGGAAGTAGCAACTTCAACGGGAAGCATGATTACAACTCCAAAAGGGCATTGTTGAAATGGCTATGGTCTGCTGGACAATCACAGCAGACGAAGTTGATCCTGAGCAAACCCCGGGCGTCCACGCGGACATAGGTCGTGCATCTTAAGTTGGCACTTTGTTTTGCTTGACTCGTGGGTTTGGAGCGTGGGCCTACGCCTGTTCGCGACACAGGTAGTGGTGCAAGCTTCCTGCGGCGCTCCGGAACGTGCCCTAGAGACTCGGCAGCTGTTAAACGAAGGGAACGTTTTGAAAGAGTTTGCCCTTCAAAGAATGAAGATTGTGGTTGAGGGCTTGGCTTAAGTGCTCTTTTTTCAATGAGTGGGTGTCGCGTGGACCGTTGCGTGTGAATGTGCAGCATGTACGTAGTTTCAAGTTCAACACGGATGTTTCAGCAATAGGAGCATTTCATGTCAAAGGACGGCGTTTTCATATCTCTGTGGCTGCTAGTGCAGCGTCGCGATGTGGCGCTCGAATATGCACTTCGGCAGCTCAGTCACATTGGATTGCCAGGGTTTCGGGCTGCGTGTGCACGAATGTAAACTTCGGCGACAGCTCGTTGATCGTTAATGGCTCAGCTGAGGCACCTGGATTCCCTCTCTCGCCGCCTGGTCGGTCAGCTGAGAGGTCGTTGTTGGGCATGGGTCGCTACTCTGCTGTAGGGCTCCTGCCATATCTGAGCTGAGGACATCCATGCGTCTACTACCCTGCACAGAAGGCCTGCCGAACATCCCCTCAACCTCCAGTAGGGCCGCCATGTACATGTTGATGCACTTCATGCTGCGCAGGTCTGCCTCCCTGAGTTGGGCAGTGGCTGGTGGCCCCCTTTGTTGCTGGAGCTGCCACAGCCCATCTCGGCTTTGGACACACGGCGGGAGCCCACCTCGTTTGCCGCCAAATCTGCCGACGGCCCAGGCAGCGTGACGAGGCTCGCTGCTGGTTTGCTAAACCATCCACTCCCCTGCAAAAAAGCTCGGGACCTATCGCCACAGATGGCAAGACACCCCGCACCTGCGAACTATCCAGGAGAAATTCCGCCTCACACTTCCGTGAATTGGAGCACAGACGTGTTCGAAATCGGGTGGAAGTGCGAAGACAAAGAGTCTATGAGTCACGCAACCGGGCTCAATGAGAGCGGCCTTAATGAGCCGAGGTTTCTGATACCATAATTAGTCATCATATTTCATTTCTAACCTATCATGTAATGTCCCGCTTTTTTGATTTTAAAGTTGCCTGTGCCTTGTCGTTAGACTTAGACCCCGGGATTAGACATGTCCGGACTTGAAGGTGCAGCTACAGTACAATCCAGCATTGCAAGTTCCCGAGTAGTGGAAGAAGCAGCTGAACAGTTAGTACTTTCACAAGATCTGTTGAAACGTGCCGCTTGAGCCGTTGCTGGCTGGCGCTTGAGCACACACCAGCCACGGAGCTTTGGCCCCAGAAATGCCTAACGTCAGGATTTCGAGAGAAAAAGAGAAATGGCACAACATGGTGCAATAACTCGGCGATTTCTCAAAACAAATGAAGACGTTATTGTGCGATTGGATTCGGACATTAACATGCGCGATTCAATTCCGGACGTGTGCAGTGGGTCTTGGTGGTCGGTCCGGAGGCAAGCTGGTCTTTTGAAGAGTGCTGCTAGTCTCATTGCTGGTGACATGCTGCATGTTGCTGCGTGTTAGCCCGCACCTGAGGTACGACCTCATATGGAGATGCTGATGGCTGCATGTGCCACGACGGGGTACGTGATTACTCGCGAGCCCTCGTGTGCCCAAATGGTATGCACCCTGCATTCTTGGTGAAGCAGCTGGAAGATGTGGACTGTGAGTCCAGAGTTCCGGCGCTTCTTCACGAAGCATGCCTGGCTGCGGCACAGGAGCATTTGAAAGAAGCTTTGTGCAAAGCAGGCTTGCAGTTTGCCCTGGCTGGCCTCCTCTTTTCTGCCTCTTGCGAAAAGCACGAGCTGGCCCAGGCGACCCTTTGCAGTCTTTGGAACCTAGCGAGTCCAAAGGAACTGCGGGCTGAAGTTGCGCAGTGTTCTGTGGCGCACGCCCTGCGTGATGCCATTCTTCAGCTGGGCGCCTCTCCAGACATCCTAGAGTGGAGTGCTCGTGTCGTGTGGCTCCTCGCGGAAGAGCCCGCGGCTTCGGAGGTGCTGGCAGCCTCCAACGTTGCAGAGGCAACTGGGAAGGTGTTGAAACACTTGACATAACACGAAAACACTGCGTGCTCCAGAGGACAGAGACCTTAGAGCCTTGCCTTGCGTGCGAGAGAGTCAAAAACCATCGAAGACCTCAAACCCTAAACCTCTCGCAGACTCTAAACAGGGTGGTCGAAAAGCGTGAAAACAGCCCCCTGTTGCACCGATACACCGATGTGCCATTCCGCACCCTCGGTCCGGTCGGCGTCGCCCGCACCGGCCTCTAACGGCGCACACCTGCACCGACACACCAAACGCCGAGGCTCTAACGATACACAGTATACACCGTTGCACGGCTCCAGATCTCTGGAAGCGATGCATTTCCTTTGTGCGGACTTTCGAACGGCGTATCGGCAAATCGGCGTATTTCCTTTGATGGCGTGTCGGCATTATGAAGTGATCTTACGACATTGTTTCTGACCACGCTGACTACCTGGGAACGGCAACCCTGAACCCAACCAGCGACACTTACGATTTCTATTCCCTTCCGCCAATGATCGTCAGGCACTGGAGCGCGCAGCTTCGGATCTTCCGATGAGGAGACCAGAGGTACAGCATTGGGTCAGCCGAGCCGTTTGCCGGATGGCCCAGAGTCAGGGCAAGGTGCCACAAAAGAGCGCCGGCACTTGCATGTAAAGAATGTAACATGCAAGCTATAGTGCATAGAAGACAGTCTGTACTTGACAATCTGTAAAATATTATCTTTTATATACTATGAAAGATTTTCTACATACAGCATGACTATATGCTTATAATTTCATTTATGTTTATTGAGATAGCATATAGCACGCACGCACACAGACACACACACACGCGCACACATATATGTATATATATATATATATGTGTGTGTATGTCACGTGTATGTAGTATTTTCTCTCATGAAATATGTGAAAACGAATTTTTATGCAGCACATAAAAGTCATATAATACATGGATTACATGTACGGAAATATTTGTATAGAATGTAACACACACACACACAAACAAAATAAACCAAATCATATACAAATATGTATGTATTTACTTATTTACGCTACATGTGATTCACGTAATGTCTATATATGTATATATGTATCTATTATACAAGAGGCCTTTTCCTGTAAACATACAGAGAAAAGAGAGGTGTGCCCTGTGAAAATCGAGTCAATAGAGGTTTGCCTGTAATCCTAACCCCTAAAACACAATCAAGAACATACTTCTGGACCCAGCGAAAGTAAGCATTGTTTCTTAGTTTTCCTAGAAGAACCGCGATAACCAAAAAAACGCAAAAAGAGCCCGCGAATCACCCCGTGAAAGGAGGTTTTCCGTTTTAAGATGTAAGACATTAAGCACATAGTGAAAAAAGCTTTCTCTAGTAGTCTAGGAAAGCCCTCGTAGATAGAGGGTTTCCTCACAATGGAAGCGAAAGCAAGCACAATTTGCAGGTTTCCTTGGAAAAACCGAGCAACATCCTTGAAACAACACGAAAATACTCACAAAAAATGGTGCCAAAACAACTCTGCCCAAAAGCTGCTGCATCTGTTTGGCCCGAGGAAGCCGACAACCCAGAATGGCGAAGGCAGCAGCCTGGGCTGCAGAAGCCGACAGGGGCGGGAGGGGGGGGGGGTGGGGGTGGGGGCAGGGCTCGCTACCGATATCAGCTCGTCTTAATCCGCAAGACGGCGCATCCCTCTCTAAAGGGCCTCCTGAAGATCCAATCAGTGCCAGTAATTTACATAATGCGTCTGCTCAGCGGCGACGCTTTGCAAAACACAACAACACCATGCTCTCAGCCAAGGATGCCCTCACCCTTGTTCTTCCTGCGACAGCTCCGGCCCCAGCTGCCGAAGCGCCATGCCAGGGCCCCAGATGAGATAAGGGGAATTTCAAGTACCTTAGTGTTCAGAGCAAGAAGATGGAAGGTCTCTAACGAACGCTTGGCGGGCGTTCGGGGTTTTAGGTGTAAGCTGTGTTTTTCCAGTTCGGGAGAAAGAGCTTGATGCGGGGATGGCGAAGGTAAGAGCCGAACAGGTTCCCCATATGTCTCATCATTTTGTTGGTATTTCCCGCGGACTTTGTCCCCGTGTGGACAGGGTTGTCATGAGCTGCCTCATCACGGTTTTTTTGCTAACAGAGCACCCGAACATACCATGCCCGTTTCATCACCGATGTTGCATGTCTTCTTAGCTTAGCTGATAGTAGAATGGCCCAGGTTAGCCCAGAGGAGCAAGCGCCGGGAGTTCTGGGCTGGGTGGACGGAGCTGACCGTGCCGGGCAGGGCTGGCAGAGGTCGGACCTTGCGGTCGTGCTTCGGGTAGGCTTGAGGGATTTGATAAGATACTGCATGGACGGCGAGGGTGGAGGCTCTTGCAACCAAAGTGCCATCGCATGCTGCATGCAAAGGTGCCTCCTCATCCGTGTGCTGCCGCTGAGTCTGATTTGGATCATTTTGAAGAACTTGTTGGCTTAGCTTCACCGAGCCTATCCTGCCACAAAATGATCAGTCTGTTAGTCTTCGCATGTGTGAGATTGTGGGGCTTTGGAGCTTCCCGACGTGACACCAAACGAACTTGGCAGGCCAGCTATCACTCACTAGGGTTCATGACATTGTATGACAAAACCGCCCAAACAACCCAGTGTGTAAACCGAAGACTCCACCCAGTCAGAAACCAAAGTGAGCCAAGGAGATCTGACTAGATCCCGAGCTCGAACTCATGAAATCTACAGACTATAACTATGGAAAACACCTGTTGAATCTTCCCTGCCCCAAGCTTGGCGCTTCAGGATCTGTTGGTCGTCGATGGTGCAGGAGAAGATGCCGCCACCGAACATTGGGCATTGTTAGGACACGCAGCAGTGGGATTTGCTCGGGCACCGGTTGCTCAACGAAACCCCAAAGTTGATGGCTTCTGCGTTTCCGTCTCCTGCCTGCCATCACCAAAACCTCCGCCAAAGACTTAAAGACTTAAGGAAGCTCTTGCGTGTTCTGCGCCCATGGATGCCATGGCGGAAGTGCAGGCAGGGCTCGAGCAGCCTGCGATGCTTGCGCCTGCTTCGGACGGCATGTCGCAATGTCTACGGTATGTTCAAGCTGTGCCCTGTCAGGCCCGACCCTGAGGGCATGACTTGGATGCAGGCAGACGGGCGCATGAGGCGCCAAGTGGAGAGGCGCTTAGATGGCATTTCTTGGAGGGCTGCATGGTACACGGAGGAACAGTATTTGAAGTCAATGGGTCAGCTGCTTTGGCTTCTACAAGGTATGCTGTTGGAACTCTGCTTGGTGGATGTAAAGCATGTAAAGCTGAATTCTAGTCTGACATGAACTCCTCACCTGCCTACTATGCCAATGTCAGGCGAACAAGGCTTTACATGTACTGATTGCAATGGACTGCTATTTGCATCCCTGCAGTATGTTGTGAAGGGGGCCGGGCTAGAGAAATTGGCAAACTGTAAGCTGTAAACAAGTCCTGTTGCACCCTCTGCAATCCGACCACGTTGCTTGCCTTAAATGTCTGAGAATCCTGGCTTATGCAACCCTGAGTGCTTGTCCCAACTCTCTTCCATTTTCTTCCTCGCAGGGCCCTGAGGGATGGTCCTGAACCCCCAACCCTGCAAAAAAGAACCAGCTTTAAATGGTTTAAACTTGAAAGCCGTGTCCTGGCGAGACATGACTCCGAATGACTCCGAACTTGTGTGGCTGGATGGTTTTGGCTCATGACAGTTTTTTTTGGTCCATTCCGTTCCCGCTAAAGCCGAACACTCTTCGTTTCTCCCTGCCGAAATTCCGCTGAGATCTGACTTGTTCTACTGTAGCTACTGTAGTGTAGAATCGGTGCCAGGCGACTCTGGGCCGTGCCTTGCCTGGCTCCGAGTGTGAGCGAAGAGCCCTTTTTTACTAACACCCGGAACCGAAGCCTACACCTGGCCAAATGATGTGTGTTTTTGTTGGCCTGGTGGTGTGCATCAGGACCTGCCTTCGCGAAGTCATGAACCTGTGGCACTCCTTCGTTGCCTCACTGTTGCCGCCACTGCAGCTCTTGTTCTGGCTGCGGCCCTTTCTTCCGGGCAGAGGTGGGGCTTGTTGCAATCAGGGCTTAACGTCTCGGATGTTCGGATTTTCTTTGATCAACCAATGCTCACTCTAGGGCTAAGCTCGGCCGCATGTTCCGCTCACACTTGTGGTGAAGATGATTCCGTTGGACAATGGGTTGTAGCTGTGGCTTCTTGCCGAAGTGGCGACGTTAACCTTGCAGCGCAGTCCATTCAAAACCAGCAAGCGCGCAAATCCAAACTGCCCTGATCTTCACAAAGTGGCTCATGCGGATCAGCGAAAGAGAGGGAATCCAAACAGAGCTGTCAGGTCGGGGGGCAGTAGTTTTGCGACGGGGCAGTACGCCGAGGCATGAAACCGGCTCCCCACAAAGACTAGTATGTCACCATCTAGCTGATCGCCACCGCATTCCGGTTCAGGTGATCGTGATTGCTTTGTCGTCAACAGTCGTGACTTGTTGGTTCTGGTCGATTTCGAAGTGACAGAGGCCGCGCTCATCCCTCGCCAATCGCTGTTATTGATGCAGCCGCGGGTTGTTTTACCAGATGAGTTGCAGGTGCTCGCTCAGTGTGATGCCTGAAGATTTTGAGTCGACACGGCCCGTGGTCAGGTCCAAATGTCTCTTGTCGGGGGTTTGCTCCGATCCGTGCCGAGCCCCATGCCAGAGCGATCCGTTCTGCTCTGGAAGCAAATTGTGTCGCCAAAAGCGGAAACCCTGAGAACAAGGGCACAGCATGGGATGGCACCACATGGCACCCGCTCCCAGCCTCCTAGGCGTGGCCCCTGGCGAGCAGGAGGAGGTGCTTTCTTGGGAAGATGTGGAGCGGCGCCTGCGGGATCAGAGTCTTCGGTGCCTGTGCGGGGGTTCAGGTGTGTTTGTTCAGGAATGGGGGGCATGGCTTGGGTGTTTGCTGGGCGTTCGCTCAGAAGATCCGGAACCAGCAGGGCTGAAGTGAAGCCCCACAACCTCCAATGCAACGACTTGCAGCGCGAACCGATTCTATGCCCGTGTCTGGGCCGTTTGACGAGGCTTGCAGTGAAAGAAGTGTCAAGTAGGATCTCCTCAGCAAAGGTACTGTATTTTGTCGGCGTTCGATGCCTGGCTTTCGTGGCTCTCGGCTGAGCGAGGACCTGACTCCGTGCTGCTTGGCCGGCCTGGTGCGGAGAAAGCATCCTCATGACTCCCACGTGCTGCAAGGTTTGCGCTTGCCAAGCCCTGGCCCTCATTATGTGACCATTTGGCTATAAAGTTACCTTGCAGACTCCAGTCAAGTCCAACCGACGAGCAACCCCGAATGGTTCACCACTAGAGCTTTCTCGATCCTCTGACGATGCGAGGTGAGAGTTTGGTGAAGTTGTGGTCTTGAACTCGTCCCAAGCCCCTACTCTTGGCCAAGGATGTGGGTCATTGATACCTCTCGCTGGCCAAAGGCTCGATCTCAATTGGATTCTTGGCTGCTGAGAAGACAAATGCATCAACCCGAGGGCCCTAGCCTAAACCCACGAGTCAGGTTGCGCTCTTTGCAACTCTCACATGTGCCGCATGTGCTGGTTGGGGAGGCAGGTGCTTTCCAAAAACGGCGCAGTTGGGGCCCCGTTCCGCTTATCGACCTCTGTTACGCTTTGTTTCTGTGGCCCATGTCCATACCTCTTGTATCGACAAACAAGGATCAGGATAACCAAGTGAGCTTCGGACAGTTTGGCGTGTTCCAAAACATTAAGGCGCAATCAGTTTATTCTTTTCTTCATGTTTTTTGTGTCTCTGGCCTTCATCCGTGCAGGTTTCCAAGGGGCCTCGCGGGGGGAGGGGTGGGTTGGGGGTGGTATGCCATATAACGCACGTTAACACAATGCCAACCAGGCCCTGCACCCTAAACGTGACTGGCAGTGACTGTTTGCGATGGAGTGATGCAAAGGTTGTCGTGAAACATTACTACCAGAAGAATCCTCTTGCTTTTCTGGCTTATCATCCATCCGCCCAACTTCGAAAGCACCAAAGCACTTCAGGAGCAACCGCGACATTCTCAAGCCCCATCTCACCCAAACCTGTCAGGCGTGAACCTCGAGAACACTTCAAAATCATACAACGCTCTGAAACGACCAAGAAGCAAGAAGTGTCCATTGGTTTGAACCTATGTACGACTTGACATGTTTTCAGGTCTCAGAAGTTTGCAAGCATCAAGTTGCCACGTCCTGCAGGAGAGGACGTGGACCTCTGCGGAGCGCAGCCAGCGCCGGGCAGCACGCGCCCGGCAGCGAGCATCACGATTGTGGCCCGGCCATGGTGGATGGCGCGGAGTGTTCGAGGCTGACAGGACTTGAAGGATTATGATTCTCCAGGCGATCCACAGAAATTAGACCGAGGCTCTGCGCCCAACGAAAAGGGCCTGGTGGGAAACTGTGAGAGATACCTGCAAAGATCGGCTGGGCCCATGGATTGGACTCTACCATGTACTGGCATGTGTACATTGACTCTTGGATTGGGGCCGATAATCACGAGGCACCCATCCCAGGTGTCCGTGAAGAGGCTATGGAACCAAATTACAAGACAAGACCATACTGCAGCCGGAAACACGGACGAAAGATATCAGGACATAAGCAAAGAAACAGAGTGAGGGGGAGCTGGTGGGCCTCCGCCCTTCTGCTCTGACCGACTACTGTATTTCCACGTGTGCCAATCGTATAGACGCAGACATGAGCTTTCACCAAGAATTGTCGGTGTCGGTCAGTGAGCAGGAATGTGGTGTTCGCATGTTTCGAGGCCGGTTTCGACGGCATTGCTAATCGGTATTCTTAGGTGATCCTGTGCGATCTTCCGCGCTTGGTCAAGTTCCTTCTTGACCCTGAAAATTTTGCAGCCCTGATAGCTTGCGGCAATGCGAGAATTCAAGGAATAGCGGAACAGCTGAATCTAGATGGAATGCGCTTGATGAAGAAGGCGGCGGTGGGGACTATAAGGAGGAAAGAGGACACTGATTACTCGCGCGCTTAAGACACCAACGTATGCGGCGAAGGTTTAGGCAAAGTGAAAGGGTACGCGCGCCTTCAAACACCAACGTATGCGGCGAAAAAGGTTTAGGCAAGGTGAAAGAGTACTCGCGACATTCTGTTCGACATTTCGTGTGTTTACGAAAACGAGCCGGAACATAGGCGCAGGCGTTTTTCACGAGGGGCTCTGAAGTCCGATTGGTATCAGCGTTGAGGCCCAAGGTCATCTTGATGGAATAGCCAACTAGCACTGCTTGCCGGGGAATGACCAGGGCTTCGTAGAGCTCTCAATTGCCGCGATATGCTGCGATGAGCAGCTGAGGCGAGAGGAGGAAGAGGCCGAGCCTTTGGCTGTTTGCTGCTGCTTGCTTCTGCTGCGGCGTCTGTTGTTGCGCTGCCGCTGCCGCTGCTGCTGCAACCGCTGCTGCTGCGGCCGCCGCCACCGCCCCCACTGCTGCTCCTGCTGCTGCTCCTC
Source organism: Symbiodinium natans (assembly GCA_905221605.1). Taxonomy (NCBI): domain Eukaryota; class Dinophyceae; order Suessiales; family Symbiodiniaceae; genus Symbiodinium; species Symbiodinium natans. Next base: position 547,443 of record CAJNDS010002117.1, on the reverse strand, counting down.
CTGCTGCTGCTGCTGCTGCTGCTGTTGCTGCTGTTGGGGGTGTTGACCATCGTTGCAAAGTTGCCTTCGCCACTCGAACTTACAAGTGCGGAGAGTTGATTAGATTCTGTCCCGGGCTTTCGGTTTGACAAGGCCGGTGATGAGCTTGTCGTTCGGCACCAAGCTTCGAACAATTTGGATCCCCTGACGTCTCTGGCCAGGAACGCCAGCGGACACAGCGCCAAAGGTCGGAGGAGGCGATGGGTTTTAAACCTTGTTCTGCAAAGTTCTGCAACCTGTGCTTCTGTAGAAAAGGCACCTCCCTATTCGTTTTGTTTTTTTGTCTTTCTTTTTGAAGGAGGGGGGGTGGCGGCCGCGTACGGTGTGTCTGTGTGTGTGTTCTCTATGTTTCCAGAGAGAAACCACTTCGCTATATTCTCATATTTTACTTCCCTCTATTGTCTCTATATGTTTGCAGGAAACCCTCTATTTTCTCTATGTTTGACATCTACTTCTCGGTTTTTTCACTGGAATCTGAAGGGAAGCCGGAAGGCACAGAAAGAAAGAAAAAGATAGAAAAAACAAGAAAAAAGACACAAATGAATCAACACACAAAGAAAGAAATAAAGATAGATTGATTGAAAGGAAAAGAAAGGAAACGAAAGGAAAAGAAAGGAATGAAACGCCCGCCCCCTCCCCCCCCAACCCCCACGTTTTTGAGCAAGCTTGCTTCAAAGCACATGAGTCTTTTGGAAACCCATCATTCGAGAGCATTGCGTTTGCAAATGGGGGGATGCTGCAAGCTCGCTTCAAAGCATATGAGTCTTTTTGAAGCCCGTCATGCGGGCAATGCGTTTGCAAATGGAGGGGTCAAGCCATGCAAGCTTTCTTGAACCATGTGAGTCTTTTTGGAACAAATCACCCCACATTTGCAATTGGGGGCGGGGGGGCTGCGACCCGCCCAACCCCCCCGCTTTGTTAAGCCGTGCAAGCTTGAAGCCAAACCCAATTGCTTGTTTAAATCGCGCAGCTTGCTTCAAATCATATGAGTCTTTTTCGAAACCCATCATGCGAGCATTGTGTTTGCAAATGGCGGGGTTAAGCCGTGCAAGCTTGCTTCAAAGCATATTTGTTTTTTGGAGACCCATCATGCGAGCATTGCGTTTGCACACGGGGGGGAGCCCCCCCCCCCCCCCCCCCCCCCCCCCCCCAAGCGCCCCCCGTGGGGGGCTGCGACCCCCCCCCCCCCCCCCCAACCCCCCAGCTCGCTTCCACGGTTGTCATTGTTTTTTGAAACCCATCATGCGAGCATTGTGTTTGCAAATGTGGCCCCCCCACCCCTTCTTATGAAATTAGAGGTTTTCCTATTGTAGAGAACACACCCTCCATGCACCACCAAAATATTGGCCAAAAAACAATCCACCCCTAAAGGCAATCCCAGCCAAATCAAAGCATCACTGGATGGCCAGGTGGCGGCCGTGGCTCAGTCCAGACGCGATAATGCCTCGCAAGTGGAGGCTGGTGGATGTTCGGAGTCTGAGGGCATAAGCCTGCTTGCACACGCGGTCCTCCAAGTTTAGTGATAGCCAGGAACGTAGGGCTTAGTGGGCGCTTAGCGCACCATGCGAAAATATACAGCATTCATCCACATCAGTGTCAAGCTCCCAAAGCATCATAGGAGTGTTTCTTTGCTAGTTTAATTAGCAGAGTCTCAACGCAGCCGTGTGCAGTGGCACGCGCATCCTGCTGTACTGCAGGAAAGTCGCAGGAGATCTACTCTTCGGCCATACGCCTCCTGATTTGCACGTGCGGGCCGTGGGGGGCCCGTATAGAGTCGCATGGTTTTGCTTCTATCAAATTTGATTTTGAGGGTAGCAAAGCACGCAGAAATCATGGGGGGGTTGTTGGCCCACGCGCCTTCCAAGGACTACAGGTGCCGCCGCAAGGTCCGAAAACAAGTGCTGGTTGCTAGCCCACATGTCTTAAACAAGCGCTCGCGCGCCTTCCAGACCCTTCCAGCGCAAGCTCTTAAACAAGTGCGGAGTAGCCCACCCCCCTCCAATCACGTCCGAACCTTGCTAGCCCATACGCCTTCCAAACCCTTCCAACGCTGGTTCCTGAACAAGTGCGGTTGCTGGCCGGCAGCGTCGGTGGGCGATCCTTCCAATCCTTCCAGCGCAAGCCTAGCTATCCTAGCTCTTGAACAAGTGCAGGTTGCTAGCCCGCACAGCCTGAAATGTGCGGGCTGCTGGCCTTCCGCCACAAACTTACACAAGTGTTGGCTAGCACGTCTTCCAACCCCTTCAAAAGAAGCACGGGTTGCTAGCCGACACATTCCAAACCTTTTGCAACACAAGCTAGAAACAAGTGCGGGTTGCTAGTCTGCTAGTCCACCTTCCAAACCCTTGCAAAGCAGGCTCTTAAAGAAGCGCAAACTGCGAGGCAACTATTGCTGCCAAGGCCAGTTTTTCTTGCTTCTCAGGTTCGGCGCGCAACCGTTACATCATTCGCACATGCCGCACATGCCGCTTTTCCAACCAACACCCTGCTCCTCACACCTGAGGCTGATTCATGTCGCCCCAAAAACGCCCCCATGATGCGGCCTGAAGGTTTTCGGTTCGGCTTGGTTCGAAAAGTTCGTTTCGACCTGGCACGAGTATTTTTGAATTGGTGCCGGTCCACGGTATCAACAGCCACACGACGTGTGTCAAAGTTGGGGCATAGGTGGATGCTTCGAATTTTTTTGTTGGTTCAGGGTCTTAGTTTGAACTTTTACTTGCCTTTGCGCTCTTGGGGTTGATGGTATTTATTTTCGCCGCAGGACCAGAAGGAGTGCAGATTGACTCTCGTCAGGAACGCCTCTTGCAACCTGCACTTAGGATTTCCCACAGGTTCTCCGCAGCGAAGTGGAGCTGTCGCCACGGAGGTCACCTAGGTCGGATGCAGACGCATCGCCAGAGTGAGCAGATTGCAGGTGACTTGCAGTGTCGTGTAGCGTGTACATAGCTTCCTGTCCAGAGTTCGCCAGATGTTGAATGTTGCAAAGGGTCCAAGCTGTGAGGAGCGGGATTGGCTGCACAGTTGCCTTCAGTTGCAAAGTGGCTCGGTTTCGTCTGCTCATAAGATTCGTCTGACTCAAAAGCCAAGTCTCTTTCCACAGTAATTACTTCCGACCAAGAAACAGGCTCACACCAGCACCTAGGCATGTAGAGCACGCGAAAAGCAATTGTGCTATCATGTGACATCTACGTATTTCAGTTTACGCCTTGTATGCGAATGGTTTTGGATTTGCTGCCTGGCCATTCATGGAGGCATGCCATCCATGTATGCGGGGCACGTGGCCTCCTTCATTGATGGGGGGCATGCGGCCATGCTCATCAGCGGGGCCACTTCCAAGAAGGATATCTAGCAGCGATTGAGAGAGAAGGTAGACTTTGGGAAATAAGACCAAAGCCACGCCCTTTGCTACAAGTTATCTAGATGTGCATTGGTCAGCAATTCATATGATGCCCCGGTACGCGTTTGTGTCTCAAATCGAAATCAGCACAATGTGCATGTTTGTTTCTTGTGTGTGTGTGATGGAGGAACTCTGCATGGTCTCCCGCACTGACAAGTCTGGACGTGGTTTCCCAGCATTGGAGCAATGTGAGGCACAGTTCGGGTTGACCTGAGGGCATGTGTTTGCGTACCAAATTGGACAGTCCGACTGCTTTTGGGGAGACGCGCATGCCAGACGTGATTCTCGCAGCTGTCAGGATGCGGTTCGGCAAAAGGACGGCCGAGAAATTTGGTGGCTGTCACCGAGCGGTCGCATCTCCGACCTTGCTGGTCGCTGCCTGCAAGCTACGCAGTCTGGGGAGCTGTCCTTGCTAAGGTGCCAAGATGCACAGGCCTCTGGTGCAAACAGTGTCCTACCAGTATCAGGCCCCAGCATTGACTTATGATCTTTCCTTTTTGGGCTGGGTGCAGGCTTGGCAGCTGACAGGCAACAACCGCATTCAGCTTGGGGACGACAGAGCAGGATGGGCAGTTTTCCGTGCTGGGCTCCCAAAACAAAAGCCTCCCAAGGGCTCCCCAAGAGTCCAAGAGCAAGGGACGAGCCCATCTGAGAGCCGAGACCTGCAGGACTGGCAACGAGCTGCCTGACCGTGCCTCCCACGGCGTCAGTGACCCTTGACGTGGCCAAAGGGCAGGCCGCAAAGTCGACCTCCTCGAGTGATTTGGCCCACTCTGCTGAGCACGCCGTTGATGGAAATCCTGCGACCTACTGGGCAAGCGACCTTATGGGTGAGGATGCAGATGCAGCTGTCTCATGGCAGGTTTCGTTTCCACGATCACGTTTGAACTCAGTGGACATTGAGTGGGAGTACGCCCCCCAGCAGTTCGACTTGCAGATCAGCAGGGATGGCGACAGCTGGAAGACAGCCTATTCTGTGTCGAGCAATCCGTTAAATTCCGAACGGTCCCACATACGCCTAGATGGCATCGAGGCGCAAGCAGCCAGGTTGGTATTCGGCAGCAATGCTGCACTGGCTCACCATGTTGGCATCCGCCACTTCAGGGTGACTTCGATAAGTGTGCCTGGTGCCTGTTGGTTCAAAGTGAGCTTTCTTAGCCATTTCCATTGTATCTCCGAGCATCTCCGAGTCCTGATCATGCAAGGCGCCGGTGCTGGAGCGCTGTACTGGACCCAGCATGGCGCGGGCTAAGTGGTTTTTGGCCACAGTGGCCGAGTTCGACCCTGCCAAGCTGTCGTCCACACAGGGCAGTGGCTGGCGACCGAAGCTCGGTAGCACAGTTTGGATCAGACTGAACGCATGGTACGCAGCACGCTGCTAGGATACGCCCTTTCGTACTCATGTACGGAGGCTCAAGCCTCCGAACATCATGTTCGATCATGGTTAGGCAGTCATGTCCGATTCTGGTTGTTTGCAATGCATGGCGGGCTGGTACAACTCAAAATGCTGAAAGTATAGACCGCTGTATCCGTTGTAGTCTCTGATCGGTAGTTTAGTTGCACTCAAAAAGCATGCAATCCCGGCCTTGTTTTCGCTACCTTCTTGCCTCCAGCCAACTTGCTGTCTGAGTGCTAACGAAGACTTTTGGTTCGACAAGCGCGAGCTTCCTCTCCTCAACTAGACAGCACGTGGGGCACAGTACTTTGACCAAAGCGGTGCAGAGCATCCGCGTCTTCCACCAGGTGCCGGAAGCCCGGCACAAGCGGTGAGGAAGATCCTAAGTAACTACTTAAGCGCTGTACAGCAAGAACCTTTGACTCCGTGTACTTGCTGTCTAACACTGACTACCAGGGCCGTCCTCATGTAGAACGTCGGAATTAGGCCGCTGATAGGAACAGGGCCCATCGGCTGAACATGGAAATTGCCATGGTCGTTGTGCGGAGCTTGTTGAGTAACGAGTTCCAGGTTTTAGAGAGAGAGAGAGACAGGAACCTGATGAAGATGGACAAAAGCTGGGTTTTACCAGCTGGCATGCCTACTGCAACTCGGCCGCGTTGGAGTTTGATAAATTAACCTGGTTCTACGCGAGGCCGAATCCAGAGGTGCCAATTGTTCGCAGTGGCTATGGCTGAGGTCCGGGCTTCGTTTGCCAACATCTCTGAGCACCACTCGGCGCTGGCCAGTGAACATTTGCATCTTGACAAGGCTTAAAGCCTGCTAAGGCTTAGACATGCTTAGCCAAGCGAACTGTAGTACTTCTTAGGCCCCTACAGGCAGTAGAATGCCCATCACGAGCATCATGCGTGCTGGGCGGTCTCGGGATGGGGATGGCTCAGGAAACCGCTGGTACAATGGCGCCAGCAACATCGGCGAACGTTGGAGGGTTTCCTGTGCGCCGCGGCGTTTGTCCAAGACCGACATGTCTACACCAACTGCACCTTGCTTTCAGTTGGAGGGAATGGAGAAACAACTGGGCAAGCATTCTTGGCCCTTTTTGTTTGAGGCACGGACGCGATGACACCCAACGGAGTCTCTTGACTGCAGAGAACAGCAGCTCCCAAGATCTTGGGAGAAGCGCTACCCTTCCGGATACTCCTGATTTGAACAAACGTGTTTGCCACTGTATTTGTGCACAGCACGTGGTGTGGAACATTGGGGCCTCTCCTCCCCCCCTGCCCCCCCCCCCCCCCCCCCCCCTCCCCTTCCCCTGCCCTCCCTCCCCCACTCCCCCCCTCCCCTCCCTCCCCCCCCCCTTCCTTCCTAATTTGATTCAGCAACGGGCCCCCTTCCGATTTTCTGTACCAGGTCGCACTATGGCACTATTGCGTTGTATAGCATGTGTGACACTGCTCTTTCGCACCAGTCTTCCTTGCCTGCTCAAACATCAGGTAAAACCCACAAAGTCGCCAAGGATTCCGGCCGGGAATGGTGCTATCTGGATCCGGAGCTGGTGCCAGGTCTGGATCCGAGCACCCAACGCTGGGGCTACTGTGCGCCTGTGACCGATTATGATGTAGCTTGGCAGGCATCTGAACTGTCTGAACTCAAGGTTCTCTCGGCAGCATGTTGCAAGTTGTGGCCTAACGCACGCCGGGATGGCAACTAAGGCAGCGCGCGCAGCTGCGTGAACCTGTGCGGGGCGATGGGCTCCAGACGAAGAGCTGTGTTCCCACGCATGATTGGAGACGCATCACGGCAATTTTTAATGGCCGTGTCGCGGCATTCAGAATCTTTTCCCACACTTCTGAACGAAGGGGTGGTTAGTTAGCTGAGGCAACTAGGTCACCCGAAACACCTCCCAAAACTGAAGCGCGTCATGTCAGCCTCGATTCGCGAAAACGGACCGCATTGGACAGAGCAAGGTTGGAGTTCCTTCTCCGTCACTGCCGTATCTAGAGTCTCTGGAGACTGTTGAAGCCGGAGTTGCCAAGGCTGGCCGCCTTTTGCGCGTGGTGGGTGCGGCCGTACAAAGGCACGAGATGGTTTTTGGGTTCGTTATCTAGACAGAATTCGGTGCAGTTCACATTGATACCCATGGTTTACTTCAGGCTACTGCCCGAACCGTTACTAAATCAGCAGTGCTGGAGAGTAGTTGAAAGATCCTTAAGGGATCCCTGGTCGCTTCTAAGCTTCTTGTCCACTTTTTTGTCAGTTCGCTCTATCTCGTTTTGCCCCTCTTGTGCCACTCTGTGCATGTGACGCTTCCATTGAAGCGCCTGGATAAGTGCTGTTGTGACAGGTCGGGACCCTGTGGCCCTGCAGGAGCGGATTTGGCCAGCGCTCGAGGAGGTGCGCTGCGCTTCTGAACTCTTGGTCACTTGTGCTTCCAGAGTTGTCATGACTCCTATGGAGACGTACAGCACAGTAAGCAAGGTGATAATCTCGATGGACGCATGCCCCTGAACTCTTGGATGCTGCTGAGAATACAGTACACCAGAAGAAGCAGGACCAGCAAGAGTCTTATGCGTAGCGGCCATCTGCTTTGCAGTAGCAGTAGCAGTAGCAGTTGCCAATGGACTGGATGCCTTCTGCTTCATCGAGCCTTGCATACACTCTTGAGCTCGAGACCTTGCGGCTGCGTGGTTCACCTCCAGGAGCGCAGCCAAGCATGCTCAGCCATGCTTAGCCAACATCTAGTTTAAAAACCCTCTGAAGCATCATTTTGCATCGGTTTTAGTCAGATTTTCTGGCCATGGCCTGCCGACGCCGTGGTTCCGCTTTGCAGCAGCCCGACGCGAAGTTGGCAACCCAGGCTGCGGCCACGCAACATGGCCGACATTTTAATTGCCTTGTCGCAGCCCGTGTGATGCTGAGTCCTGGACAGTTGGGTAGTTGCACGGTTCTGGAGAACTAGACGCAATATCTCATCACCCAGCCATTTCGCTCCTGCAGCAAAAACAGTACAGGTAATGCTCCTGCAGCATGCGACGACGCACGCTGCCCACCTTGAAGCTGGGTCGCTTTTGACTTTGTGTTGCTGTGCCGTGGAGAAACGCTGATGCGTGCCTGGGGTAGGGAACGCCAGAAACCGTGCAGGCACTTTGCCAGCCGAACTTCCGCCCCAAATCCTGAAACCCCTGATAACCCCTGCAAGCGCAGCAAAGGAAGGGGAGGGGCATCGAGGCAGCGGCCGACCCCCGGGATGTACTCCCACCAGGCCTTCAAAGCTTGAGTTTTGGGCTCCAGGGTCCAGGCTTGGGCTTAGGATGTAGCTGTCGAAACAGCTTTTTTTGCGCCTTTCCAGGCTGGATACGGGTGGAGTCCAGGTCCAAGCCTGGAACTTTCTACTACGCGCACCCTGCCACAAAGAAGACTCAGCTTGAGAGGCCTGTGGATCCTCGCTATGCCCAGCGTGAGAAGCCCAAGGCAGTGTTGGAGCCTAAGCCAGCCCCGCCAGCACCGGTACAGTCGGTAGACGCTGTGACCGTAGACGACGACTCGGAGACTGTGGAGGAGAAGCAGCGGAAGGAAGAGGAGAGGAAGGCCGAACAGAAGGCCCGCGAGGAGGCGGAGGAGAAGGAGCGGGAGGAGGTGCTCCTGCGAGCCCGGCAGCGGCGTGCACAGCAGATGTTGGAGGAGGAGAAGCGCCGAAAGGAAGAGGAGGAGCAGGAGGAGGAGGAGAGGCAGAGGGCTGCCGAGCGTAGGCGTGAGAAGAAAGAAGCCGAGCGACTCAAAAAGGAGGAAAAGGAGAAGTTGGATGCACATGCACCCAAGCCCGTGGCACTGGGACGGCGTGATGCTGCAAAAGCAGAGACCAAGCGACGAAAAAAGGCGGAGGATTCGGATCCATCGGACGCAGAAGAGGTGACCCTGGAGGAGCTCGAGAGGTGGAAAGCAAGCGAGGAGCAGCATGAGCGCGAGGAGGCAGAAGCAAAGCGGCGGAAGATCGAGGAGGAGGAGCGGAGGAAAGCTGAGGCCGAACTTGCTGAGAAGCGAAAGAAAGCCGAGTTCGAGGAGGCCGTCGCCCGGGCACGGAGGATGAAATCGGAGTCCAATTTTCAGAAGCAGGAAGAGCTCAGGCGCCCAATCACGCCAGACGAGCCATCGAAAGTGGCAGAGCCTTCAAAAGCAGAGCCAGCAGCACCAGCAGCACCAATTGCAGAGGCAGCGGAGCCTCCAACAGCGGCCGTGCCGCCACCCCAAACTCTCCAAGCACAGCCTCAACCGCCCGCACACGTCCAGGCATCAACCCACATGCAATTCCCTTTTCAGTTTGTCACCTTGCCGCAGGTTCCCCGCCCCCCTGCTCCCCCACCGCCGCCTCCGCCCACGCCCCCGACGCTTGCAAACCTCCTCAGTGGTGCTGTTGCCAAGCCAGACTTTGGCAAACTGCTGAAGCAGCCGAAGCCTTCTCCCACCGAGGATGCTGAAGCTACGGCCATGGGGCCACAGACGGGCACAGTGCTGTGGTACAACGGCCGCAGGAAGTGTGGTATGATACTGGCCGACCGGGACAGCCGGCGACTGCGTGTTCCGACCCACGCAGCGAACATGGGTGGCATTGCCCCTCCAGTTCCGGCTGGTTTGATGCACGGGACACGGGTGAATTTCATGCTGGACAGCAGTGCACCCAACGATCCCTTATGCGTTCAGGTGCGTCCACTCCCGAGCCAGATCGGGTTGAGCTGCGGTGGTGATAGCCAGGCAGGCCAGAGGCTTGCCAATGAAGACCGCACCATTGCCACAGACCTTCAGGACACGCTGAATTCACCGCGTCCCGCCCTGAAGTTTGGCATTGCGGTTCCAAGCCCTCAATTTTGAGCTCGGATGCCAGGAGAGCTTGGGGCACATGGTCGGCATCTTTGATGGCCACCGCGGGACCGCCTGCGCCGACTACCTCTCCCAGGAGCTCCTGCTACGCACTCCAAAATATCTATCGAAATAAAATCTCCCAAACACAAAGATTGCACAACACTGACTGCTAGTCCTTCCAAGAGAGCGATCTGCGTCCTGCGATCCAGTGGCCAAGCGCGGTCAAGCCTGCTACAGCAATGACAGGTGCAGATTATTGGCTTCAACAGCTACCTTACTAGCACACGAACTCCATTCCTACAGGTGCTGCAAGGTGTTTGAGAACGGCTATGTTGATTTGAAGGTCTGCTGAACTCCGTTACTGAAAATGGCTCGAGTGCTTCCTGCCCTGTCTTGGCGCATCTATTGCGGCTACGTGCGTCTTGTACTTGCAACATGCATCCCCCTGTCCGGAGCACCGTAATCTATGCTGGGCCTATGTCCAGGTTCGAAATGTTGGAGTGCTTGTTTCCTTGGTCAAATTGAGACTCTGCAAAACATCTCCCAAAACCAGATTGAGCTGCTAGCGGGGTGGGCAGGCTGGAAACGAGGGACCCCCTTCTTGTTTGATCTCCTTGCTTGAACAAAACGAGAAGTCATCGTAGTCGTGTTCGAGTAGTAGTGGTAGTGGTGGTAGTAGTAGTAGTCGTCGTCGTAGTAGTAGTAGTACTATTGTTGGCAGCAGCAGCAGCAGCAGCAGTAGCAGTAGCAGTAGCAGTAGCAGTAGCAGTAGTAGTAGCAGTAGCAGTAGCAGTAGCAGTAGCAGTAGCAGTAGTAGTAGTAGTAGTAGTAGTAGTAGTAGTAGTAGTAGTAGTAGTAGTAGTAGTAGTAGTAGTAGTAGTAGTAGTAGTAGTTGTTGTTGTTGTAGTTGTAGTTGTAGTTGTAGGTGTAGGTGTAGGTGTAGGTGTAGGTGTCGGTCGTCCTCGACAATCATAGCAGTAGGTGAGTAAGTAGCACGTAGCAAGTAGCAAGTAGCAAGTTACAAGTAGCAAGTAGTAAGTAGAAAGTAGTCAGTAGTAAGTTGTCAGTAGGAAGTAGTAAGTAGGAAGTAGTAAGTAGTAAGTAGTAAGTAGCAAGTAGCAAGTAGCAAGTAGTAAGTAGTAAGTAGTCAGTAGTAAGTAGTAAGAAGAAAGTAGTAAGCAGTAAGCAGTAAGCAGTACGCAGTAAGCAGTAAGTAGTAAGTAGTAAGTAGTAAGTAGTAGCAAGCAGCAAGGAGCAAGTAGTTAGTAGTTAGTAGTGAGAAGTTAGTAGTTAGGGGCTAGTTGGTAGTTGGTAGCAGTTAGTAGTTAGTAGTTAGTCGTTAGTGGGTAGTGGTTAGTGGCTAGTGGTTAACAAGTGGTTAACTAATGGTTAGGGGTTAGTGGTAGTCGTTAGTGGTTAGTAGTTAGTAGCTACTGCTACTGCGACTGCTACTGCTACGGCTACTACTGCTGCTACTGTGGGGCCGAGTACCCGCCCCCCCTCCCCCCCCTTCTCATTTGCTCCAAGCATACCCTTCCTTCTCTTCGTCCACTCATCCTTGGAGGGGGAAGGGGGGCCGGCCTGAACGAGTTTGCTCCCAAACAATTCTGTCGACGTAAGTCGGATGCTTGTCCAAAGGAGCTTCCGAAAACTATCGTCCAACATGTGAGGGAGGCGGTCAACCAGGAGGCTAGTCGCCGCGGAGCTGTCCCTGGTGCACCGTGGGAGTCCCTCACGGAGGCAGGATTCGGTGTCTTGTTCAGCCTTACGGTGAATATGGGCCGGCATCGGATTTCTCGGTAAGACAGACACCACTCTGACTACGCTGCTTGTTATATTTCTGTTCTGAAGATGTGGCATTAAGGGAGTGCTTGAAAAAATTTGCTTCCGGCTTGCATTCCACGAAGCGTATGTTGATACAATGTACATTGAGATCCCGTGAGCACTTCAGCTTTGACACGTTTTGCAGCTAGCACTGTGGCACAGCAGAGGCGGAAGAAGTGGATGTTATTCGCATGGGCATCGTTGCAGGCAGGCTGCTCTTGAGCCCAGGGAGGTTTTGGGAAACATGAATTACGCCGCAGCGATTTCCTGCAGCTTTCTGCACTAAGGCAAACTCTTCCTAAGAAATCCTCTTCTTTTTGCAGCAGATGAATGTGCATAGTCATATTGTCAGTTCACATTGGTATTCTTCGTATCTATTCTCAAGAATAACAAAAACACATGTATAATGTTATTGAGATTAATTAGCATATTCTTATTCTGATTATGAGAAATCGTCTTGCTGAAGGCCTGGAGGCGACAGACCGCAATTTCCTCAACCTGGCTCAGCAGTACGGCTTCAAGGTGACGTCATAGTGTTCCCGTTTGCTGAACCATCATCTCAAAGCTCTTCACGGCCCATGGCCTCCCAAAACGAAGGGGTGACGCGACATGTTCAACCCTCTCAACTTTCCGCGGTTCGGAGGATGGAGCAGCCGCGCTCATTGCGATCGTCATGCGACTCGGATCTACTCGGCATCGGGAACCCGGAGCATTTCTCCTCTTCTCGGTCGTAGCTGGCATAACTTCACCAGCAGAGCCAAAAGTATCTTGCGAGCCAAAACCGGGGTAGGATTCAAGCCGGCCTTCGCCAGACGCACAAAAACAACCTAGAACTCAAAAGTTCAACTTCCGGAAACAAACGGTTAGCTCCACTTAACTGTAGTTCTGCCGCCCTCTATCAAAAAAGGCACGGATTTCAGTCCAGCAGCGGCAGCTCCTCAGTGCCATCAGCTCCAGGAGGCCATGGCAGCAAAAGAGTGCTTTAGAGGTGTCCCCTTCGGCTTGGCCGATCCCAATAAGTAGCGACTTTTGCTGTCCCCAACATCCGCAGATGACTCGCACAAGAAAATGAGCTGGCCATGCATCTTCGGCCCGAAGCCTTTGTCCCATCTGGCACCGGACCCCTGCTTGCTTCGCAACACTTTTATTTTAAATCGTCGCGGCCAGGTCAAGCACGGCTCTTTGCAGCATGGTCCGGAACGGGGCATCTCTGCAAATTGGAAACTGCGCGAACAATCTTCTAATCTTCTAACAGACGATTGGGGCTGGCTTGGTTAAACAGAACTGAGCTGCATGGGTAGGATCATGCGATCACGTGTAGGCAAAATGTAAAGCCTGATAGCTATGCACAGAGCCGTCTGTTCTGCAGACTGCACTCTGGGACGCACACGCTGAGTTGTTCTGGAAGGACTGTCTGCAATCCTCTATGCAGTCTATGCAGTTCAAGGATCAAAAGACCTCTCAAGTCTTTTAGTGCAGGCATTAGAGAGGGGCAGCATGCATCATCAACCGGAGGGGCTCTCTAATATTCTGAATCAGAATCGATGAAGGAGTGTTGTTTCTGAATAAGGAGGTGAGGGTCATCATGGAGGAGAAGATGTTCATCAAGAGATACTGGGGCTCCTGCATACTTCGTATGAACAAACTGACCAGCCTTCCTCTCCTTAAAGAAGGCAAAGAAAGCTTAGTCTTCTTCTTTGCTGAAAAACTACGATACTTTAAGCAAATGAGAAGAAGACTCACGCTGAATGCGGAGTAAGGTCAAGAAGCTAGCCGCTGCTTTTTCTTTCTTGCAAAAGCAACACAAAATATACGGGCATGAGAGGGGAAGGGATATCCCTTTCCACATTGTTTCGTCTAGAAGCAGAGTCTAGAACTGGGACAAAGGGTCGGAAGCAAGCAAAAAACCCTCACAAAGTCATATCTTAAAATTGGGACCCAAATGCTGTGCCTGTACAATATCACCCCTGTCGAAATATCTGACCTGAGGCATGTCCTCCTCTTGCGGGGCCGCCAGGTGCTTCGCTGCACTGAGGAGGGCTTTCTGAAACGCGGATTTGCTGCCAGTTGCTAGTTAACAGTCGCAAAACTTGTCATGGGTTTGGCTCGGACCCCCCCCAGCCCCCTTTCCCCAGCCCCCCCCCCCCCCCCCCCCCTCCCCACCCACGCATGCCCCGACCCCCACTCCACCACCCAAGCCCCAAACCCTTACTTTCTCTGTGGTTTCTCCTCGTGGCCCACACGACTGCGTGGCATAGCCATCTCATCCCTTCTTTGTCCTACACAGACTAACGGACGTTGCCTGCTGCGAGAGTGCGCGACTAAAACCCACCGAGCTGTGGGAGGACCACGTGGTCAACCGGGACGATGAGCGCCGCCGCCTTGCTGGACTCGGGGCTCACCTCGTGCAGGAGACTTCTTCGACCGAAAATCCATATCATTACACGTGTGCACTGAGTTACTGAGGCAGTTGTTGCAGTTGTTGCAAAGGTGCATACTTTATTTGTTGAGAGCCTTAGTCGTACTGCATCGCCAGGCCTCAATCATCCTCGCCCCCCAGAAGCCCTAAAATCAGGACAGAATTCTGAACTGAACAGACAACTGCAATATGACTGCAACAGCATTGAACATTAGTACTGCATTGAACTGCAGTCTGGAGCCAAAGGGTTTGAGGCTTGGGTCGGACTTGGGACGAGACCAAGCGGAAGTTCAAGTTCAATGCTGAGGAATCCTGGGGCGGACCAAATTAATGCCACGTGAGTGCCACTACCCGCAGGGTCTCAGGGTCTGCACGATGGCACAGTCACAATGCAGGGGCCGGACCAAAGAGAAGTCATCCAATTCAGCTGCCGCGTGGAGTTCAAATCGAAGTCGATCGTCCTTCTTCCCTAGGCTCCTTTCTCTGTTGCTGGACTGTCGATGTGATGTTTCAGGTGATTTTGGCGTGTCTAAGTACGTATACTTCAACATGATCGACCGACCTGGGACCTCTGTTTGTAGCAACAAACCCAGTTACAAGCCTTATCCCTGAACGCTTCACCATCCGAGTCTTATGTCCTGAGTGGCCCGAGCTTCTTTGACACCACAAGTGGAATCCAAAGCTGGCAGTGACGGCACTTGCAGACAGTAGACAGTAGGAAGACAGCAGAGGACCTGCGCGGAATCTGGTGGGCGGGCCGTCCTGGCAACCCAGAGCTGGCCTGGGCGCGCCAGCAGTGCTATGACGACGTGGTGCCTCAGCTTCTTCGTAAGTCCGTGGTGGGCAAGCAAAGACCTGGGGATGTTTCAAGCACATGATGCCCATGAAGCCTGAACCCAGCTGAACGCCCCATCCTTGGGCCGGCTGAACACATCATGCTTGCACCGAGCACAGTTGGCCGCCTGTGACGGAAACATGCCTCCTATTTAGCTTGCCGGTACACGTCTGAGGGAAGCCTCATCCTGACATTGTGAGGCTGGCCCAAAGACCTTCATGGCCGCGTCTCGTGGCTTTGGTGCTGCTGGGCTGCAGGTAGCCGAATGTTTTTTTTTTTTAGGTTTTTTGTTTATGGTTTGTGGCTTGCGACTTGGAGTTGTAGGCTTTGGGTGGACACTCCTTGCATTCTGCATTTATCGTATATGTGTAGTGGCAGTGCATGTTGTCATGCATCTATGTATTTGATTAGTTGGTTATTCGATAAAGCCACGACCCTCTTGAAAAAAGGGGGATTTTGGGGGCAGGTCCATAAAGGCCCGGGGTCCGAGAAATCCAAGAAGCACGGCCCTTCGTGGAGATTCCAAAACGGCTGTCCAGATCCTGAACTGCTGGTCAAGTAAAACTGTAGCGTGCATTGGGTACATGATCACACTCATCAATAATCAGCATCAAATTCAATTCAGCCTTTGGAAATTGGAAATGGGGCTTCAAGTCATGGAGGGGATTCCGGGAGGGGTTTGGGTTGAACGTACCGTAGCCACCGTAGCAGTTAACTTCAAAATGGTCCCAAGACTTGCCCTTTCTTTCCGGGGGGGTGGGGGGGGGGGGCTCAACATTTTCAACGCTCGCAGAACTTAAGCTTTTAAGTCCACTCTGTTGCGAGATCCTATGCCACAACCAAGGACATCATGCTGAAGGGCCCGCCATATCCGGCACCTCAGCTTCAATTCGCCGATTTCCCTCTTGCGCTACAAACATCCAACACAGCTGAGTTCTGAGCTGCAGAAATTGCCATGAACCTCGGTGAGGAAACACCTTGACTGAGACCTCTTTTGAAGGTGCTTGCTGCTGCTCCAGAGGTCCAGGTGCACAGCGCCGAAATTCAGGGACGCGGCAACTTGGGGCTTATGCCGGGGTTTCAACGTGCGATACTTCAACTCTGATGAAATAACTCTGATGAGAGTAACTGAGATTGTAGAGGCAGGCCCAAGCTGCACACGCAGGTCATGGACTTGTGCCCAGATGATTGGGCGATTGTGCTGGCGACTCGCGGCGTGTTCTCTGCGTCTTATCTGCAGGTCAAAAGGGCACTCTGCAGTGGGCATGTGCCGCTAGCACGCAGTTCGAATCACGGAGCCAGGAAGTGGGACCACTTGCTTTTTTGTGTGTCGGTGCCTGAACAGCTGAAAGAAAGGAATACAGAAGGGAGCCCTGTTTTGGGGGTTCTTGGTGGTGTTTAAGAGTTTCAACGGGACCATCTCATAGGCACGGACTTCCAGACAATATGTGTCAAAACCACGGGAGAGGACACCGCAAGACCAGAAAAGCAACGAACCACCCGTCTACCAGCCAGGAAGAAACATTAAACCCCAAACCAATCCTTGCCTGCCTTGTGCGAGTGCGAGCGTCGAAAGCCTAACCCCCCTCCCACCATGTCTCATCGGTGTTTAAGGTTTTTCTGTGGCACCGGAAAGCCAGATTTTTGTAAACTTACCTTTAGACTAGAGTAAAAATCTAGAAGAAAATATGAAGTCTGTGTTTCTCAGGATGCAGGAGTTTACGAAATCTAAATATACAAGTTTGTAGAATTCATACAGCCTAGCCGCTCTGGGCACGCCTAGCAAATTATGTAAGCTTTATAGGCTTTACGGATTTTAAGGCTTTCTGGGGCCTAGATGTTTGTGAATCTATATAAACCTTACCTTTAAAGTACACTTGATCGAATCAGCACAATGAAAAAATCGGTGTTCCTGAGGCCCTTCAGCCCTCGATGTACAAGAGCGGTTAAACCGTTTCTGGATAAAAAGTTGCATATATATATATATATGTATGTATATAATATCTATTTCTACAAGCTGCATAAACCTGCTACGTCTTATATATATATATATATATGTACATATATATATATATAGAAAACTTTCCAAAGTAAACCTGATAGGATCCACGAACCCGAATGCAGAAAGCTGTCACCTATAACGTAAATATAACGCAATATAAACGAAACGTCGGCGGCGGGCGGACGGACCACCACCACGGACCACCACCACGGACCACCACCACGGGACCACCACCACGGACCACCTTCACGGGACCACCTTCACGGGACCTCCACCACGGACGACCACCACGGGACCACCACCACGGGACTACACCACGGAACCACCACCACGGGACCACCACCACGGACCACGACCTGGGACCACCACCACGACCACCACCACGGGACCACCACCACAGGACCACCACCATGAGACCACCACCATGGGACCACCACCACGGGACCACACCACGGAACCACCACCACCACGGAACCACCACCACGGGACCACCGCCACGGGACCACCACCACGGACCACCACCACGGACCACCACCACAGGACCACCACCATGGCACAACACCACGGGACCACCACGGGACCACCACCACGGACGACCACCACCACGGACCACCACCTGGAACCACCACCACGGACCACGACGGGACCACCACCACGGGCACCACCACGGGAACACCACCATGGGACCACCACACGGGACCACACCACGGAACCACCACCACGGGACCACGACCACGGGACCACCACCACGGGACCACCACCACAGGACCACACCACGGCACCACCACCACGGACCACCACCACGGGAACATCACCACGGGACCACCACCACAGGACCACCACCACGGGACCACCACCACGGGACCACCAACACGGGACCACCGCCACGTGGAACGCCCCGAACCCCGCGGAACGCCACGTGGAACGCCACGGCCGAGTCCTGTGGAGTTCCCCCTTAGCTTGATGGATTCGGAACGCCGCGGAACGCCACGTGGAAGCGCGCCCTGTGGATTTCCCCCTTAGCTTGACGGATTCGGAACGCTACGGAATGCCACGTCCTGTGGAGTTCCCGCTTAGCTTGACGGATTCGGAACACCACGGAACGCCACGTCCACGCGCGTCCTGTGAAGTTCCCCCTTAGCTTGACGGATTCGGAACGCTACGGAACGCCGCGTCGGCCGCGCGTCCTGTGGAGTTCCCCATTAGCTTGACGGATTCGGAACGCTGCGGAACGCCGCGTCGGCGCGCATCCCGTGGATTTCCCCCTTAGCTTGACGGATTCGGAACGCTACGCAACGCCGCGTCGGCGTGCGCCCTGTGGAATTCCCCCTTAGCTTGATGGATTCGGAACGCTACGGAACGCCGCGTCGGCGCGTCCTGTGGAATTCCCCCTTAGCTTGACGGATTCGGAACGCTGCGGAACGCCGCGTCGGCGCGCATCCTGTGGATTTCCCCCTTAGCTTGACGGATTCGGAACGCTACGGAACGCCGCGTCGGTGCGCGTCCTGTGCAGTTCCCCCTTAACAGTACGCTTACGCCACTCGCGGACGCTTGCGGACGCTTGCGGACGCTTTGCGAACGCTTTGCGAACGCTTTACGGACACAACGCAACGACGTTTGGTAACCACCCAGCCCAACTTTAAAACGGGAACCCTTCTGCGGAGCATTCGGGAAAAATTGCCAGTTGAAAAACATATCAAATTCATGCAAATCTGGGTTGCCGGCACCCCAGAAAACCTTGAAATTTCCAACATTTACCAAATAATGCTAGGCGTACTAGAAGGCCGGTAGAGTGTTTTTCTTGCTCCGTAGACTGTTCGCTCCGCCGCGCTCGACGTCCATGGGCCCAGCCGGGAAAGGGGGGATCGGGTGCTTGTTTTTCGGGGCGGGTGGCGGGGGGTGGGGGGGGGTGCGTTTTCATGCCTGCAGGAGTGCATATTCCATAGCCACCCTGGGGGCCCCTTGCTTGCGTTGTTATTTTGTTGTTCCGTAGCCGCCCTGGGAGCCTGAAAGTTTATAAAATTCATAAAGCCGAGCCTGATCTGTTTTAATTAATGCTTTCTGGGGTGCTAGGAACCGAAATCTTTATCAGTTTTACCTGTTTAATTCTTCCTTTGAAGTAAAACTCTGTTCTTGAGGAACCTTAACTTTTAAAGAAGCTATGACATGTTTCAAGCTTGGCCTCTCTTAGTACACCTGGGATTTGTGTATGTTGTTTCTACATTTTGTAAAGTTCGATAAGTTTTGAGGTTTCTGGTGTACCGGAACCAGATTTTTCTAGATTCTACAAATGTTGCCTTTAAACCCACTTACAACTTACAGTACGAATTTATCTCTCCCTCCCCATACGGAACAAAAAAGGGCGTGGGAGCGAGTCCTGGGTCCGAGGAGCAAAGAACACTACTCTTTCTTTAAGCAGTTGTATTTCATCAAGTTATCAAGTTTAAAGGAAGTATGAACATCCGGGTAGAAAAACCTTTAACCTCACAAAAATTGATTTAACAACACTGACGTAGTACGAGTAGTTACACCCACTACCCTTTCTGCACTTTACATTTTATTGGCTTTAAGGTTTTGTTTGGAACCCAGCCTAGTAGAAATCTTTAAAACGTTAAAAATTTTTCTTTAAACTAGAATTTCAAAATGCACGGTGTGCTAACTCCCATTATCGTTCATGCATCCATCAGCTTTGGTTTGGTCGCAGTTGTCTTGCGTGCACCTTCTTTCATACTAAATGACACAGGTCATGAACGCGCAAAGTTGCAAGGGGGGGGTAAACCCGCACGCCCAAAAAACTCCACCTGTGAATAGGGTCTGAATAGGGTTCATGGCTTCGAGAAGGTTTGTTGGGGTCACGGGCTTTGGGCCAAGAGTTGAACTCGCCCAGAAAACTTTACTTTATAGGGGACCCCTGAAACAGTGGGCCTTGTCCTGCACAGCCCGGCAAGCTTAGGGGGCACCAGCAAAGTCGAGCAAATAAGCAGGTCCCATCACCACTCCACAGCTTACTAACACAGCAAAGCTCCGGACTCCTCAATCTTCAAACTTTTGCGTGCTCGTGCGGCCTGCGCTGAGGTTCTGAACGATCAGGACGTGGCAAATGCCTGCTGGGAATCTCAACTGCATTTGGTGCATCGAGCCTCAAGAAAGAGTATTGGAAGTACGGTACCATGCTCCCGTCGGAAGTGTCTTCGGATCTATTCCGGCCTTCGACGCAATGGCAAGCAAAATCTTGAGGACGCGATGGCACATAATGGGCAAGGACCACAGGAAGCGGCGCAGATTGTGACGCAGCGCGCTTTGCAGACACACGGCCGCAAGGAGCCAGAATGAAACGATTTTTGAAGCCTGCTGTGGGAGAGATTCGTCCGAGTTGGTGTGCAAACTTTGTACGACTTCGCCAGAGCCACGAAAAGCGACATCCCCCCCAAGAATCCCGAGAATGCCACGTCCAAGTCCTCTCCCTCGAGCTCCAGGCTCGGAGCCCGAAGCAACCTGACCTGCATCGTCATGCGCCTTGGTTGGGCAAAGCTCCCATCCTAGACCGAAGGCGCAGCCCCCGAACGGTGTCGATTGCCTTGGCAGAAGAGTCAGAGACGATCTGCATTGCATGAGTTGTGATTTCGGGTTGAGGGATTAAACTGGCTGTTCAGCAATCACCGGCCATCCAGGGTCGCACAGCTAAAAGGCCCTGAAGCTCTCACCTCCACTTCAACTCTTGAATTCGTCGACACCATGACAGCTCGGCTTAGCCCCTCGGTTCTGCAGAGTCTTCGGATTTGGAGCTTCGTGGCTGCCCTGCCCTGCGCCCTGAAAGAGCGGCTCAAGAACAAGAAAAGGTGAGAAGACATGAGAAGTGGAAGAAGCGAAAGAAGTGGAAGCGAGACTCAAGACTCCACGGACTGCATTGCAGTTTCCATCACACCGACCCCTAAGGAGTGTGCAAGGAGTAAACTGAGTAAACTCCTCATGGCAAAGTGAGAGCAAACCTTAAGAACATCTTAAGAGCCCTGTCGTGCCACCTCCTTGCTGCCATGAGCCGGAAGCGATGGCCCTCCCCGAATTGCCCGAGGCTCTTTTATCGTATTTTATCGTCTGCCACATATTGAACACTTATTGAACTCCGCAACAGCGGACACGCTTAGCTGGGGTCTACAATCTGTACGGCAAAGGTGCAGTGACTAAGTTTCGGTTGACGGTTGACGGGCTTCTGAGAGCCTACGGAATGTGCGCGTGCGAGCGCGTGGCTGTAGAAACTGGGTCTGGCATCCGCAATGAAGATCATCTATCTTGGGGGCTGCGCAAGACCGCGGTTTTTTTCGCCGCACGGAGAGAGATCCAAGTGTGCTCGCGACGCGAGCACCGCAGCACATACAGAGAAGTCCTAGTGTGCTCGCGCAAAAACACAGCACGCCCATGCAGCTGCATGTCTATGTGCCGCGTGCAGACACATGCACATGTCCTTGAGCACGGAAGAGAAAATTGCACGCCGAAGCAGCAGAAGGAGGGTTTGCGAATGAACTTGACTGTGCGCAGATCCAAGTGTGCGTGCGCTTGGGAAGTTGCATAACAAGGTGTCGCGGAACTGCAAACATGTGCGTGTGAATGCAGTCTCTGATGGAGTTTTGCAGCGTGAGAGCCTCTGTTGGAGCGTTTCATTGGAAGAAGGAAGCTGTTATGATCTGTTGTGGGTTATGCGGAGTCAAGGTTAGGGGTTTGGATTTAGGGTTTAGGGTTGCTTCGCAATGTCTTCTACAATTGGAGACGCCCGGTCATGAACCTTGGCAAGTTGCCTTTGCAGTGGTTCCTACAAACCCTCGCCGAAATCACCGAGAACCCAAAGCGATGAAACACTGATGAAACCCTATTTAAACACCCTTAGCTCGTCCTTAGACCCCAAGCCCTACATCTCACAACGCCCTTGACACTCGAAGCCCTATGCCCCACACCCAGCACCCTGAAGCCCAAACGCTCCATCGCTGTTGGGTTGATATAATTTTTGCTTTCACGGTCTGGGCTTTGGACCTTTGCTGGCTTCAGGGTGCCAGCAAGGCGCAGTGTCAGAGAAACAGTCTCAAGGCATTCAGACAGAACCATGGATGACAGTACTGACCAATTCCCTCGGACTTGCGAGTCGAATTACAAGATTTTAGGCCTGACGCTGCAATGCCGAAACATCCTCACTCAGTAGACGTAGTCGACTTCCAGGCCCTTAACCTTCCCGGACCTCAAGTCCACGGCCAGGGAAGCAGCCTCCCCGAGATTGAGGCGGGAAAGATTCCCTTCCCAACCAAGAATCAGCAAAGCTGAATCAAGAAGCGCTGTGGTCGTTAAATGTTGACTATGTACAAGCTGCAAAGCATCCACATGCAGAGTGCGTGCACGCACACGCACGCACTCTTCGCAGAATCCGGAAGCCAAAGCATCACACTGTTTATGTCGGAAGCAAGTTTTGGGCGCAGGGCACGCCGGTGCGATGCTTGGGCTGATGGGCGAAGGGTGAAAGCAGCGAACGCATGAATAGATGGAGAGGATCACATAGCCGAAAGGAGTGTTTAGCAGCAAAGTTTAGCAGAGCTTTTCTTGAAGCAGCATACGTCACGTTGTGATGGCAAAGGCCGGTGAAAGGCCAAGGCTCCACCAGAGTCATCCTGAGACCCCAGTGCCTTGCCATGCCTTGCCATTTGATTCGGGCTGTGACGATTCGTGCCTTCACAATCTTCACAAGCACGCCGCAGGCAGAGATCGAGAAGCGATGTGCAGAAGAGGCCGCGGTTCTCGAAGTTCACTTGCACAAGCTTCCACTACGAAGGGGGAACCTTTTTATTTGGTGTGGCGGCTGTTTTGTTAATGCGACCCAGATAAACAAGCCCGGCTTCCGCAGCAAAAAACAGCGCGCCCGGCGCCCGTTTTTTTTTTGTTTGCGGTGGCGGCTTTGTTAAGCCGAACCGAAGGGTTTCGCAGTGAGTGAGTGAGCCCGCGCCCCTCCGCGCCAGAAAAACAAACGCCCGACCTCCGCAGGAAAAAGAAACGCACCCGGCCGCAACACCGAGTCCTAGTCATGGTTTTCGAAGACCAGCCATGAAAAGCCCCCAGAGGCAGAGAATCTGGGCACTCGAGGGGCGACTGTTTCAGTCCTTGTGCCCTTTGGAGTGGCTTGGCTATGCCATTATGCCTTGGCCCACGCTTGGCTGCCCAGATTGTTCCCGCAAGGAGATTTCTACAAAGTTTGTATAAGAAGCAGCCAGCCTGTTAGGACTGTTACGACTCTTCGACTCTTTGAAGTTACCTAGGAGTCCAGCAAGTCACAGAGCTTCGTGGCCACCCTCAACCAGGCGTACAAGAGCTTGGCCAAGGCCTATGTTGGGCGAAAAAGGCATGATTCTAAGATTCTAGAATGTTTCAATACCAAGTATTGAAACTAGGCCAAATTCTCAGCCGAGGCGTTGGAGAGCGCAGATCTGCCGGAGTCCAAAGTTGACATCTCCCTGCGCCTCACTGCAGTTTTCAAGTTTCTGGCGACGTGTGTGCCCTGGCATTTCCATGAGGAGGACTTCCACTTGTTCCTTGGGCGAATCACGCAAGCTTTTCTTGAGTCGTTTCGACAAGTTTCGCCATAAGCCATCAACAATAACATGCTCACAGAACCTTAGCCCCTTGCAAGCCCCTGAGCTTGAAATGCCCAGAGCGTCCAGGTTTCAAGGGATTGTTTCCGCGCTGCTGGCACCGAAGAAGGGCATCCATGACATTGTGAAGGAGTTACGGGATGCTTGAGGGTTGATTAGTGTACAGACTCTGGGTGACTCTGGCTTTGCGGGGTCTGGGGGTTCGATTCAACATGTTCAAGCTCAAGCTTTGACATAGTCCCCTTATAGCAGGAGTGGCGGGCTGACTGCAAAAAAACTGCGGGGATGGAACTCTCAGCACAGGCGGGCTGCTGAGATCATTGGGATCGTTGAAGATGTTGAGCAACAGCTTGCATGCAACATCTATTCCGCATCTGACGCTTTTCTCTTGATGTGGAGCTGGATAACGGCAGGCTCGTGAGAAGCTTGATGCATCATTGGTAAGCATGGCCCGTGCCTTGAAGCTCCTTGCGGATCGCGCGAAACTCGGCACATGTTTTGAATCCAGCTGCTCGCTCAGGGTCTTGATGGTTTCGTTTCTTATGAGGACGGGTCCAACCTCTAGGCGCAGGTGGATCGGGCCAGGTGGACTCGAACGTCTATTTGAAAATTGGGTCGGGCCTGCCTTCTTTGAGTGACGCATTCGTAGAACTTCTGGGTTGTGCTGGTACTTGATGAAAAACAGCTGCTCCGAAAGCCGTTGCGGATTACCCAAGCGCCGCTTAAAAGCCTCAAAAAGCCATCTGACGACTCAGGATTGTCCGAAACAGTCGGCATGAAGATGTGCTCCAGCAGCCACCAGGCAATGTCCTCCGAGTCTCATTTCGAACTCTTGTGCACTGCGCCTCCCAACCTGGAACCCCTGAAGGCCCACCCCTTTGAGGGCGGTTTTGGCAAGGCAACGAAAAGAACCAGGATCTAGCCTTTAAGGCAGACAGCTGGCTTGCAAATGTGTAGGCACCCAGTGTCGGCGGGTCGTTGAGGGTGCAAGGGCCTTGCAGCAAGGCCCATACACGAGAAAGCTGCGGGGGCTGCGGCTGCTGTTGCTGCTGCTGCTGCTGCTGCAGTATCATATTAATATATATATATATATAAATATATATACAAAAAAAAATATATATATATATATATAGATATGTATGTTGTTTGTGTTGTTTGCGCATACAGTTGATACGGCTTCATACTAGTGCACCAGTAATCGGCATCATTCACGGTCATTCACATCGAGACCTCTATAAGGCTGTTGAGACCGTCACATTCTGGAATGCTCCTGTTTAACTTGGCTGTGTGGCCGAGGGCTGGACCTTGTGCATTTACTATGCCTGCGTGCACGGGCCAGAGGGCATGAGTGCTCGACGCTCAAGAAGGAACTTGCAATCCAGTAGCCGAGCGTCAAAGGAAGCGTCGAGGCCATGAGTGCCGAGCAGCATGAAGGCTCAGGCGTCACAGGGGCTCTCAGGGCTTTAACGAAAAGGAATCTACAATGAGTTGGCGAAACGATTTGGTGGTCAATCAAGCCTTTACACACCTTCAAGCCCCAAAGGGGCCAATGCCCTGACACAAATGTTGCATACGTTTGTGCCGCGAGGCGACGCCTTCCAGCTGGAGGAACTGCTGACATCTTCTCGCCTCACGTCGGTCGGACAATGGGATTTGTCTTTTAGGCTTGAGGTGTCGAAGCGAAATGTTTGTTAAGGAAGATGTATAAGGTTTAAGATTGCAGACGCTGGGGCACAGCTTTGTCCTGGACATGGCACTTTCGACCGGCATCTGACGCTCCGAACAAAAAGCACCCAAACTCCGACCCAACTGCCTGCAATTCAGGAGGATCTCTCTCCGATGCTGTCTGGCCGCTTTGTCTGCAGCAGCAGATGGTCTATGCAACGGAACACGGCACTCTCGAAATATCTCGAAGTAGCCATGGTTGAAACGGACGTTTCAAGCTTGTCTTGGGCGAGTGGTTTTGGTCTACTGATTGGAGATGCGTTTTTTTTGTTCGGGCTGTTTACATATGTGGCTGCGGCAGCAGGGAGCACCCAGGTGACCTACATTGAGGCCTCAAACCTCAAACCCCTAGAATTGAAATCTGATTGGTTTTGAGCTGATGCCAGCATCCAAGAGAAAAATGCTGTATTCGTTCGACGAAGGCCCTGTGCCATTTCCATTGCACGCCAACGTGCCTATACTGAGTCTGGGCTGGGTTTCGAAAGCTCAGAGTTCAGGCGTTCGAGTTTTGGGTATTGGACGGTGCTTGATGGAGCATCATGGCGTTTGAGGCGCTTCAACAGTTGAAAGCACTCAGTCTTGAACACGCGGCGAAAAACTCGCAAGCATCATCTAGAGCTCTTTCTCGATGAACGATGCTAGAAGTCCGACATTCCAAGGAATGTTGGGCTGGCGTCCTGCACGGCCATGCTCGCAGAGCTGCGAGCCGCCTACTCAGAGCCTTCGCTCTTCGCCAGCATCTGATGGTATCCAAGCAGTATGCCAAAACGCATCCCAATGCCATGGAACATGTTTAAGAAGTCTTGTCAGCTTGACTGACCAGTTTGTGCCACATCTGGCCATGGCATGTTGGTGGGTAGTTGACATTTCGGGCGCGAGCTTTGCGAGTGTTTTTCCGTGCCCTTGTTTGGCAAGTCGTGCGCAGAAAGCTAACAGGCCTGCCAGGCAGATCATGTTCCAGCTCAGGAGAGGGACTGTCTCTTGGGATCAGTGCTGAGGACCAGCTGTTCATCTCCCCCAGAACCTTTCATCAGAGCATGTGTCGCAGGTTCAACTATACGCGCTCCAGATGTTCATGCACTGCTAGTAACGGGAGAATCTGCACGGGAGCTGACGTGCCGTGCGAACCATGTCGGCACAGACCCAACAGCACGAAGGCCTCCTCTGTCCCGTGTGCGCACGACGAATCCCCAGCCATTCGCACAAGCCGCCGAGTGCTGCATTCGCCAACTAGGCGCAGACTCGCCTCACTCTGTGCAGATGATGGTCGCTTGAACCTGCAGCCCGAGTGGCAGCGAGGGCGTAGCTCGGCCAACGTGGCTGGCGCATGAGTCGCTTCCATTTCTCCATGGCCGCGAACGGGCTGGGAGCGATTGGCACTCCGTGAACTTCCGGAGCGCTGTCACGCGCTGTCTTGCTGGTCCATTGAGGGGCAATGAGCTGGCGGCTGGCGGTGCGAATTTGCGGAGCACAGGCCCGGCGCAGGCGTCACACCTTTGGTGGTGCAGAAGAGACCTGCCGTGTGCGGCTTGTGATTGATTGCAAGTGTGTGAGACAGCGCAAAAAACTGCCCCCGCCCCCGATGGGTCCAAGAAATGTTTCAACATTGTTGAATTCTGAATTATCCCAAGACTTTGCCACGCTGGAGAGTACTCCTGCTGCCAGTTGCTGCTCTTGCAATGTGTATCTACGCATATCTACAGTACCATTGCTTCAGCTGCACATCGAGATTTCTGAGGTTCCATGCCGAATACATCAAGCTGCGCCACTCCCCTGCAGCTCATGGACACCACGTAGAGCACGCGCTGGCAGTCCAGGTCCGGTGCTGCAGATCTCAAGAGCCGCAAAAGCAGTCGCAAAGCCCAACGCCTCATGTCGGAACTGCAGGTTTCAAAAGAGCGCAACGTCTACTGGACAGTTTCGCACTGAAATCACAACAGTAGTCAATGTGAAGCCAGGGTTCATCGGAAAGACACGCTGCAAAGGCTACTGGTAGGGCCTGAGCTTTTTCCGGCAGGTGCCGATCCTGAGGAAGTATGGCTTCGAGGTGTTTGT
This sequence comes from Symbiodinium natans, assembly GCA_905221605.1. Classification (NCBI taxonomy): domain Eukaryota; class Dinophyceae; order Suessiales; family Symbiodiniaceae; genus Symbiodinium; species Symbiodinium natans. The sequence continues at coordinate 520,268 of CAJNDS010002117.1, read as the reverse complement.
GATCCAATTTGGGGTCAATAGTCTTAGTCTTCATCGCTGAGTTGCTAGTTCTGACTTCTCTTGAGCAGCAGCATGCGGCCAATCATGCCCACTGAGGCTTCTGACCGGAGTTATGAGTAGGATACCCAATGCCACGAAGCAAATCTGTTGGTGGATATTCTTGGACCCAGTCCTCCACACCAGTTTCGGAGCCCAGAGTATGTCTACTGACAAGGCCTCCATGAATCCATGAAAAATCATGAATACCTCCAATTTTGGTGCCGCTGTCTGGGCAAGCCTTGCTCCTCTCATATAAGCTAAGCCACATTCTGTCGCATCTGTCGTGACCCGCATTCGCGGCTTTGCCCTCAGGAGTCCCTGCGCGGCGTCATGGAGATGCGAGCACAGACTATGCTTCTGATGCAGGATGTAGTTCAAGGCTCAGCCACTGATCGCTATTTTGCGACGCTCGTATCCGCTTGAACTTCAAGTCTTTTTTGACCCACTTCGATCATTTGGACCTTGCACTTGCTTGCACAAGGTTGTTCTCAAGTTGCTCCGGGACATCCACCAAATGCTGGAGGCTTGCATACAAGTGAGAAGAAACCTGCAATGACGATTGCCAGTGCAGCAGCCGTTGAGAAAATGGCCCACAGTCCGAGACACATCAAGTCAGCGGGGCAAAATTGAGAACCTAGAGTTAACCTGAAGCCCAGCCACCAGCCCTGGCCCAAGGCGAAAAAACCGCTTCCGCAGCCTGTGCTGTGGCGCTTCGAACCAGGCTGGCGGCCAACGTCCTTCGCTTGATCTTCAGAGGGCTCAGGGGGCGTGTAGTTTTAGGACGTCAATGTGATGATGTGTTGGTACAGGAGGGTTGGGAAGTAGGGATCAAGACCAAGAGATCAAAGCGAGGAGTTACGAATCACTTCATGTTCGCAAAGGTTGAGGCACACGAGCTTAGTGCTGATGGTTTCGTAGCCCCACTGTCACCTGCATTTTGAGTTTGCCGCGCTCTGCTGCAGCTCAGGGCATACAGTTGAAGTGTGAGAGGTCAAGGATTGCCAGGATAAAGCTCGGGTTTTATCTGAAGACCTGGAGTTCTTTTGCTCACCCCGATTCTTTGGCAACTCTGCTGATGAAACCTAAGTCCCGTGGACACACGTGGGCAGTCGTGCTGCAAGTCGTAAACAACAAGGTTTGGCCATTCACAATTAAATTGTCATGCCGTGTCATTCCAACCGTTTCGTAGCGTGGGAACATCAGTCGTCACTCATCATCCCAAACGGGCTAGCCTAAGAGCGATCGATGCCAAGTGCTCAGCCGACAGCCTACGCCGCGGAAAGCTTCGCCATCTTCGATCTTTAAGCTCTTTGAGAGCATTGGGCTTCTGTGCTGCGTTGTGCTGCGCTGTGATGCTGAGGCTTTGTCATGCCCACAGCAGGGCCCTCAGGGGCAATCGGGGTCGTCCTGCCGAATCTACGCAGGACGGATGCTGTCGAATCGCCATTGTCAGGGGACAGAGGAAGGAGAGCCGAATGCTGAAGTATTTCGACCCATCTTCCTTGGAACAGGTGATTTATCCTTGGGGTCAGGTTGTAAGAGAATAGTCTTGTCCAACTTCGAAGCCTTGCACGAGTGACGAAGAAAATGAGAGTGCGCTGAGCCTCTGAGCATGTTGAGGCCTCGATGTCCAATTGGTGCAGACCTGCCGCGACACAGGCGACCGCATGGAAGTAAAGGAGCGCAGGGCTGTAGACTAAACAAACGCCTTGATATGCCCTGATGCTGTAGAAGGCTTTGCACAAGTATGCAATCAAGGCTTCGTGGGACTATGCTGAGGTTGTGCGTTGTTGAGAAGGGCGTCTGTAAATGGGAGTGTCCTGTACAGAGTTTGAGGGTAATGCGAGTCGACCATGGTGCCTGCACGTGTCTGCCTCTTCCTTCCTGTTGCTGGCAGTGCTGGCAGTCCGGAGCAAGTTGCCCTGAAACACGCGCCAAGATTAATGTCAAATCTGCTTAGTGTACAGTCGAGTTGCGTCGTCTTGTGCCTGGTCTTCTAAAGATGAAACGGTCACAAGTTCATGTCCAGGAGCCTCTGCCTCTCACGGCTGACTTTGACTTCCGAGGGCCCACCATCTGCGTTGATCTTCAGCGGTCGGATCAGGCCGGCCCTATCAGAGTGCCGCACATGAAACAGCATTAACATTGGATGGGAAACAAGGTCCATGTCTTCTGGGAGTCGACTTTTGTTTGCTTGGGAGTTTATGCTAGCAGAAGCAGCACGAGATAGCACGAGACTTGTGCAGAACCTCTGCTAACTGGACCCGTAGTCAGTGCCGTGACCTCAAGACCACTTTCACCTAGATGCTGTTTCCCAAAGCAAGGTTATTCTGGGCTTCGGGGGTGCCTTCACTGAAGCCAGCGCCCTGGTCTTTCAAGGCCCGGGTGATTTCCTTCAGTGCTCGGGCGCAGTGTTGAACGTGAGCCGGACTGTTGCATGTTCGAGGCTTGCCTGAGTGCTTGAAAGTTTGGATTTCAGCACGAGGCGACAGATCCGTGAGAAGAGGCTGTTGTCTGTGGCTCGCCAGGCTTGCATCCGGACCTGCAGAAGGAGCTCCTCGAGCTATACTTCGGGGAGCGAGGCATCGGCTTCTCCCTCGGACGGGTGCACATCAACAGCTGCGACTTCTCGATGGGCAACTACAGCTTCGACGATATCCCGGAAGATCATGACCTTGTGTACTTTACTTTGATCATGAGTTGTCGTGCTGTGAAAGGGGGGGGGTAGGCGTTATCTCGCTACATCTCGGTCCCAGCGGTCCTAGTCTGACTCGAGTCCTGGAGGGCCCCTTGGGTTTGCTGTTGCCTGTGTAATCATCTGCTTTCCGACCCCACAACACCGTTAAGACTAGAGTGGCAGCCATATGAGGCACTTTGATCGCGGGGTCACGCGCGACTCCAAAGCGGTGATCCCCATGATAAAGGGAGCTCAGAAGCTGGTACGAAGTGCTGGTGGAAAGCTGCGGCTGATGGCTTCGCCATGGAGCCCTCCCGCATGGATGAAAACGAATGGCACGATGAACGGATCGCACATGCCAGGTCTGAGGGATGATTGCCGAGATGCATGGGCAAGATATTTTGCCAACTGGATCGAGGCATACAAGCAGCACGGTGTCCAGATTTGGGCCGTTAGTGTGCAAAATGAGCCGGAGCACAACGCACCCTGGGAGGCTTGCTGCTACACAGCTGCAGAGGAGGCAGAATTCATCGCTGGCCATCTGGGCCCCACTCTGCAAGCGCTGCATCCGGAAGTGGCCATCCTTGCATATGACCACAACAAGGAGGGGATCTTCGGGGATCTGGGGAATATTGGGGTCCGGCGACGGACGCCGCCAAATGTGGCATCGTGCTACGTAGGTCTCGACAGTGCGCGTTTGTGCCTGCACAGCTAACTCTTAGCACCTGAACCGGCTCGTAGCAGGATGTTACAGCAATCCCTCCCTTAAAGGACCATGTCTACGAATGGGCGCGGGAGCTCTTTAGGGACAAGGCGGCGGTTCCTTTTGTGCGCGGCATCGCATTCCACTGGTATGCAGGGGACTACTTCGAGAAGGTGCGGCGCGTGCACGAGGCTGCTGGGCAGGGTCCGCGTAGTTGAGAGAGGTTATTCCCATTTTTATTTGTATCTTTTGGCTTCGGTTTCCTTCGTTTCAACTTGTGGAAAACCTCTATTTCCTTGATGCTTCCTCTGTCCTTTACAAAGCGAAAACCTTATGCCCTGCATATTCCGTTCGGAAAACCTCTGCTTCCTTCATATATGTTGATGGAACAGCTCTTTTTCTTCCATGCTTGAAAAAGAATACATCAAGCAACTTAATACGAGAACCTCTACTTCCTTTGCTGTTTTGTGGGAGGGGCGTCATTTCCCTTCAGCTGGAAGTAGGAAACCTGAATTTCCTTCCTTTTTTACATGGAAACCTCAGCAAATCCCCCGCCCCCCGATAATATTGCGCCTCTAACGCCGCACCTGCCTCCAAGAGCTTCGCGCAATTTCTGCCAGCAAATTCCCACCCCCCAAGCCTTCTGCAGAGCAAAAGCCTGTACATGCTTGCCTCAAAGAGCATTGTCCGATCATTCATCCTTGGATCCTGGATGTGGGTTGGGTGGGTTTCACCGGATGACATTGGCCTTTACAGTACGGATTCCGTGTTGACTTGTTTCCTTGCTTGTTTCCTTCCTCTGTTCTGGGAGTTTTTCTCCACTGAAGTCTAAGTAAATGACGTTTCTTTCTATAAGTCCTCAGCAGAACTCAGGGTTGCCAGAAGAAACCGAGCCCCTGACTCTAGAAATCTCGTGAAAGGAAACAAAGGATGGCTCCTAAGACTTTGAGGATGTAGAGGTAACCTAGTATGAAGACGTTAATGCTATGGAAATGTAGAGGATTTTCAAAATCAGTTTATATAGGAAAACAATAGGAACATAAACATAGGAATCAAATAGACCTAAAAATAGACAAAATAGGTCTTGGAATCAGAAATTTCGAAGAATGCATTTTCCCTATGTTTTTTGCACTTATGAATTCCAACATTGATGCTACCCTATCTTTTTCCTATTTGTTTGCTGTATTTCGGCCCTATCTATTTCATACTTGCCTTGTAATTTATCTTTTGTAGTTCCTATTTTGGATTCCGATCCATTTCCTATTCATTCCGTATTTATTTCCTAATTAATTAATTCCCAATATTTCAGTAAGGCCACGGTTCGTGTAGGTTCGTTTCGGTTTCCGGTGCATACCCTGGAACGGTTCCGGTTCATGCGGTTCGCTGCGGCTTGCGGTTTGGTTCGGTTTGGTTCCGTTCCTCACCCCCCCTCATCCAGCCCCTGATCCTGCCCGCAAGCGCCTACCCCCCCCCCCGCCATCCAGCCCAGCCCCCCTCCTCCATCCAGCCCGCCCCCCATCCAGGGCTGGGCTGCTGGGCTGAGGGGGGCTGGGCTGGGGGGGGGCTGGTTTGGCTGGAGGGGTTCAGGGCCTTGGCTTGAGATTCGGTTCCATGGCGGTTCGTGTTTGTCGCGGTTTCGGCGGTTCGGTTTTGCGCGTGCGGTTCCTGGCGGTTCGGTTCGTGGCTTTCCTGATATTTTACCATTTCCATATGGATTAACGTCTTAAACCTAGTAAAATCAAAAAACAGAATCTGCCCAGAAGCTAGGCCCCTCCGGACTGCAATCCAAGTGCCGAGGACTTCCCCTCGGCGCTGCTCCTTGCATCCGAAGCCTGCTACGAGCGTCACCGGTGGAAGTCCCCGGGGAACCTGCTGATTCTTGGCCATGACACGGTTCTGTGATCCTGGGGGAAGCTTTAGTGGAAAACATCATGGAGAACATTTGCATAGAGTTAGACAGAGACAGCATGGTCAAGTTTTGCATCTCTGCTTAGTAGTATTCCCTTCATCAACACGCATTCTCATTCGTTGTGCCGAGCTGTCACCGACATTCGCTGCTTCTAAAACCGAAACTTAGGCAGACAGCAAAGCAAATCCTTCTGAATCCAGTGCCCGATGTGTGAGGCAAGGCGACTGGAGTTTCGGAGAGGGTTACGCCCACGACATCCTGGGCAACTTGAACGCCGGAGGTGTGAGCTGGGCTGAACCATCTATCTGATAAAGCCCTTAGCTTTAGGCTTGTTGGCCCAAACCCGAACCGCTAGTTGGTCTACCACTTGGCGTGGTCAAAAATCTCACCTGAGCTGGCTTCCAGCCAAGCCGCTGGCCAGGCTCAGGTTGGATTGACTGGAACCTCTTGCTGAATGAGGAAGGGGGTCCGAACCATGTCGGGAACGTGTGCGATGCCCCCGTGATTGCCAGCTTGATGCTCGGTTTGGCGTGGGATTATCTTTGGAGACCTTTTGTTGTCGGACTTGGCTGCATTTGGTTTGTGAACGCTCCTTCTTGTTGTCCCCTCGGCCTTTCAATTTGAAGTAAGAACGACAGACAGACAGCGCGAAAAAGAGCTAACCATGGCAACAAGTCAAGAAAGAAGGACATAGCGTAGCAGCGTGCCCAACTTGGGGGGCGGCTCTGGCGGTGCGCTCAAGGGCGCTACTGGCGCGTGCAGCACTCACTCCGAGCCGCAAGGGGCGCTTGCCCCACCTGCACAAACAACTTACAGCAAGGTTGCCGCCGAGGCAACAAAGCACTTCGAACCAAGGCCAGGCTCCCCCCCAAGGTCCTTCGAACGCGAGGAGCCGATGGTCATGTCACGCCAAGATACTCCTTGGCATGCCAAGGCATGTCAATCTTGACTCAAACATGGTAATTCCGCTTCCGCGGAAGAGGATGGAGAAGTGGCGCAAGCTCAGGCGCCCCCCCCAATTGGATGAGAGGACAGTACTTGCCATTATACGGCCGGTTGTTTTCGTAGACTGGTGGAGAGTTGGTGAACAGTGCTGTAAGGAGGGGGTATAGGAGTGACAGGAGTGACGGTTGGGGTTAGCCGCTGCTGGTTGCAGCAGCCCCTGCCTTTCACAATCCTAGAATTGTCCAAGATGTGACCGTTTGAGCTCTCCTTTGCAACATTCTCCAACCACCCAACTCAAGCATAACCCAAAGAACGAATCCCCAATTTCGGGCTCTTCGGCTTGGTGGCAAAGTAGCTTCTGATCCTTTGTACATCTTTGTACTCAGGACAGAGCAGAAGATCCACCTACATCCGCAGTTTTTCTTCCTGGGCCACTTCTCCAAGTACGTCATCCCTGGGTCGAAGCGCCACCTGGCAGATGCTCAAAGGAGGCACCCCCCGTTCTTTTTTTTAGGGGGGAGAGGGGGGGTGGGGGTGCTTGTCCTTTTTTTTGGTGCGTTAGTTCTGCCTTTGCCTTGTTTCGTTTTTCGTGTTTTGCTTGTCTCTTGTTTTGCTTGTTGATCTTTCATGTTTCCGGTCTGTGCTTTTTGTTTTTGTTCGTTTTTGCTTCGCTTTTTGTTTCTTTTTGCTTGTTGCTTGTCGCTTTTGCTTTTTTCGCTTTGCTTTTTGCTTTGGCTTTTCCTTTCTGATCTCTGCTCTCCCTCTTTTTGGCTGGTTGTGCTTGATGCTGCTTGTGTTGCTGCTTTTGCCTTCCGGTCTGTGTTTTTTGTTGCTTGCGCTTTTGCTTTCGCTTCTTGCTTTTTGATTGCCTTGCTTTCGCGCCTCTGGTCTCTTGAATTTCCAGTTCCGCGTCCCTGCTTGGCCTCTGCTTGTCCAGTCCTCGCGTTGTTTTTTCAGTTTATCGCATGCGCAATCATGCGCACAGGGTGTCAACCCAGAGAATCCCGCGCCAAGCTGCTTAGTGTGTAGGATCGGCATGCTCGAAGTCAGTCAGGAAGTTGCTGCAATGTTTACATGCTATTGGTCATTGGTATGCCTTGTTGTTTTCCCTGTTTGCGTCGGCCAGCGGCCAGTCAGTAGCAGCATAGCTGTATTGCTGTATTGCCTTGGAACTTAACGTCGAAAGCAAGTCCAGCCCTTCATAACCACTTCGCCTGAGCTCAGGTTTGCTCACGAGCATGGAGCACACTCCGTGCTATACAGGCACAACGCGGAGGTATGGCACCTGTTCGGCTCAGGCACAGGGAGGATCAAAGAGGCTCAAAGGTATGAAGGGGGTTGTTCTATTTTCCCGATCTGGGGGACTGGCTGAGAAAAGCCTCAGGCTGATGTTATGTGACAGGTCCTCCTATGGAGGGAAATTAGACATGGCAATGAAGACCGTTTGCGAAAACATCGTTGTTGCTGTACCGTTGTTGCTGCGGTTGCTTGCTGGAGGATGGTCTTCAGGCAGCTTCCTTCATTCGACCAGACGGTGCTCAGCTTAAGCCCAGCATGTCGACGCTGCGTTTTTCCCCCAGCGAACCTAGGAAAATAGGCTGGACCGATCACCTCCTAATGCATCACACGGCGACAACCAGAGATGAACGTAACTCTTGGTGTGGGAAAGCCAATAGCGCCCACCCCAATGTGATCTCATCACCGGCTGTGGATCAAGGAGTGCAGCCTTGAATTGCAGTTCGCCCACAGGGCGGGAAGTGCTTGGCAAGATCACTGGCTAAATTATTTAATGGTCTCGATGTCAATCGGGTAGGGCATTCGAGCTGCAGGCATTGTGGCAACTGTGGTGCTGAACGCTGCAGACCTCCCCATTAGCTTCAAGCTTCAGATGCCCACCTGCAATCTCTTGTGGTCTTAGCACGCTTTTATGTGGGATATCACGCCCCTTGTCAAGCTGACCATGTCAAGACTTGCACATAAAGTCATGATCAAATAAAATGTTTGAGTCGATATTTTCTTTGCCTCTGTTCGTGTCATCATCACCAGATTAACTGCATAGTGCCCACAGCAATATTTGTTAAATCCGAGGCCCAGCCTAGAAGTTCCAAGTTGCTGGGTCCTTGCATGTTTTAGGGTTTCGGGATGCCCGCTCTGGTGCTTTATGGTTCATGTGCACTTGTTCTCGGTTTTTGGGAGTGCCACTTCTTAAGTTACCAGTTACCACCATAACTTCATGCACGGAGGAGATTTGCATCAACAGAGAGCTTCTGCCATAAGCTTTTTGTATTGGTTTGTGTTTGCATGATGGCTTGCGCTTTTCGGTCTTGCTTTCCGTCTTTGCCTTATGTTTTGTTGGGACGTTTTCCCTTATGCTTTCCGTATCTTTCTGTTTTTGTTGCTTTTTCAAATTATGTTGTGTTGTTTTTTGCGTTCTGCCTGTCTGCCTTCTTGTTGTTTTGGCTTTGTGCTTTTTGCTGCCTGCCTTGCTTCCTTCTTGTTCCTTTCTGCGTTGGTTGCATCGCTGTTGGGCTCCTGCACTGGCCGGGGTTGGGGTAAAAAAATTAGGAGCGTTTGCTTGCCCACCAACCCTGTGCGGCGCTGCCCTTGTTTGCGCTCTTTTGTTGTGGTGTCTTCCGACGTTGCTTGTCTGCTTTTTGTTTTTACAGTCTGGTACTGTTTGGTTTATCGTCTGGCATTGTCCGTTTCCTTCATTTTGGCCTGTTTGTTTGTTGCCGTCAGCGTTTTGCTTTCTGCTTGAAGTTCGGCGTTGCCCTTTTTTCTGCTTTTTGTTTTTTTGGCTTCTGGCTTTGTTGTTCGTTTCTGCTTTGCTTTTAAATTCATGTCTTTACTTTGCCAAGGAGAGGATGGTAGTTTTCAATGGCAAAGGGCCTAGATTCGGGGTTCAGGGCTAGGGACGAAATTCCGAAAAGTGGGCATTCCGAAACATTTTGTCTGAGGTGATAGAATGAGAGAGAATGAGGAAGTCAGGAAGGAAGTTGGGATGGAGGGAATTAAGGACCAAATACTAAGCACTAAACACCATAATGGACAGCGGGCTGTATGCATTGTACGTTACATACTAGATTAAAGTTTGTGCCTTTTTCGCTTTTTCCTTTATGCTTCATAGTTTATGCCGTATACTATATACGCCTATTCAATGAGCTTTTGGGGATATAAATCCATCCAAGATATCTTCCCAAGGCGCAATCCGGGGGGGGAGGGGGGCGAGGCGGGGCAGATGAGGACGGTGAGGCTTTGGCGTGCCTCTGGTAGTAAGATTGGGAGGGGGGGGGGGGGGGGGAGGGTCTCTTGAAAGCTCCAAGATGCCACCAGGCCAGCAGGTTTGGCGCCGCAGTTTTTGCGTCGCGGAAGGGGCATCGTTCGGTGCCCCGTACGTGGTGTGCTCTGGGGCATGTCCCACAGCTTGCTTCGAAGAACATCATTCCATCAATGGACATTCCTTCAAAGCCAAAAGAACCAAGAAGCACAAGACTTAGAAACCCGCAGGAAATCGAATTGGTTCCCTGCTAAAGAAGGAAACAGATGCTTGTATCTTAAATAAGGTTTTCACATCATTCAAGTAACCAGGGCTTTCCTTGTCCAAGCAGGGTCCTCTCTGTTTGCATGGGAAAGGACGCAAAACTTGCGTTGGCGCGATGCGCATTTGTAAAGACATCGCCCAAAGGTACCCCCAAACATCCTTGAACAAGTCCGGACCCTTATAGGTTCGATAATGTTGGTGAATTCATTTTATTGTTTTACCCTCTGCAGCTTCCTTGTTCGTCGGGTACCCTGGATTTCTTGGATTCTGAATTGTCTTGGCCTACGATGGCTGCCAGCTGCTGCTTCCCTTGAGCAACCATGGGCTTATTCATTCTGTTTGTGTCAGCTGCGCGGTGGGTAGGCCTACTAGCTGGACCAAGGATGGCTTCCCAGGCGGTCAAGGCCTCGATCCCTCCGCGGGCCATTCAGACATACCTGGCGCCGTGGTCAGGTGCTAGTGCTAGGCAAGACTTAGGTTTTTGAGGGGCTTTCCAGCTGGGAGCCAGTATCGCATTGTTTCAATGTTGCATAGCTTCACTCTCAGGCGTTGCAGTTGTCGTATTCTCATTTCATTGTTTGGGGCGTTCTCAGGTTGAGTGCTAACCGTTGCTAACGTATGAAGTTGAAGTCCGGGATGTTGTTTTAAATGGGACAGGACATCGACTGTGGACTGGGTCCAGTCTAGGTGTGGGACCGTGTAGGATGATGTGGTCGCAGGTGTCATCGCTCAGAGCGCGAAAAAAAGTCCAACGACAGCTTGCTTTGTATGTTGCAGGCACCGCCTGCGTGCAAGCACCAACCGAGGTGATGCGCAGCATGCTCTGAGAGCTCCGCATATTCTGTGCTTCGGAGTTTTCACCTCGATTGCAGTCATGTAACATCGGGGATTCGAACAGCGCTGGAGAAGCTGTCGGCCATGTCGACTTCGCTAGGCTTCGATGCTTCATGGAAAATGCGTGCTGCAAGGGATGTTGCCCATGATAAGGGCATCCACTTGACCTTTCACAGGGGGGCTCGAAGAAGTTTCGATCTGTGGAGCCACAAGGCAGAAATCAGAAAAGGGACTTGACCCCACTCTGACAGCAGCTTCTCCTTCCTCCGCCATATGTGTAGTCCTTGCTGTGTGTGCTGCTGCGTCGCCTCAGATGTTTTTTCGGATATCGGCCAGGGGCTCTTCCCAGACCACAGATCGCCTGCAGCTCTTGCACAGGGGCCACGGCCTCAGCATCCGATCTCTCAACCGCAGTCTTTGTCTAAATGGCAGTGGCGCTCAGGGAGACTGCAACGGCGGGTTTGCCCACAGGCATTTTTTCCAGCTGCGACGTAAGCGCAGTCTGAGAAGACCAAATGAAGTTCACGCTGCAGCCCCTAGGGCCCTAGGCTGCTGAGAAACCTGTCTTCAACAGCGTTAAAAATGGCAAAGCCTTGCAGTGCCAGACTTTGCACAATCCAAGTGGCCTGCATGTAGAGAACAGATCCAAACAGGCATCGCTTCGTCTGGCGGGCCTAGTTCGGTTTCTCCTGGGCTCAAGCTGTTCATGGGAAGCACTCTGTTCCTGTATGTTCGTATTATGTTAGGTTCTTTGTTATCCCCCCCCCCTCCCCCTCCGCGCCCCCTCCCACTGTATCCGAGGTTCCGCGGCATGGCCGAGCTGGCGACACAGCTAAGGAGTGCGGGCGAGGATGCGAAGGTCTGTGAAGGTTCAGTGTGGGTTTCTCTTCAGTTCAGGGATTGGACGTCTTCTTGCTTTGCTGCATTCGAATTTCTCCCATAGATTCCATAGATGTCGTAGATGTTCCGTTTTACTTGTCTGCAGTTCTTACATGTCATGTTGCACTGCGAGGTCTGCTACGTTGATTCTCTAAAGGCCAGCAGCAGGTTCTTACGAGCAACTGGGGCCAATTAACAAATGACTGAAACTGAAACAGTTTCGGAGCTTCTGATGATAATTCACAATAAGGGTAACCCTACATTTTTAAAGAAAATGGATGTAGCTGTGCCATACCATCCCCGGCTTTTTTCGTCCAGGGAACCATTTCATGTAGCATCTTCAATCACTTCCTTGAGCACATCATATGCTCCACGATATGTGCTTACATATCAACGGCGTGTTCTAAGGAGTTCTTCAGACAAATGTTCATCGATGTCTTCTTTACGGGTTGCACTCGTTGCTCAGTCAGGCTCATGTCACACCATAAGATATACCAATTGTCCATGTGATGGAATTTGTGAGAGAGGTAGGGCAGGGGAGTTGACATGGGCGATTGCTGATCCTCTGTGGTAACGCTTCAGGCGACACTTTGTGCAACATCTCATCAACAGTGGACGTGCTGGCAAGTCCCAGCCATGTTGCAATGCTCATGCTCCCAAGATCCCGAATGTCTGAAGACCCGAGATTCAGCTGAAGGTTCCTTCAACTTGTTCGGAAACGGTTGTGGCCCTTAAGTGTGTGAAGCGCTTGAGCCGCTCTTGAGCCATGGATGCTGGCTTTGGGGAGCTTGCAGATCTGGGTCCAGCGGACCGTTTTCGCCAATGCATGGAGAAAGATTGCCGAAGGTATGAGCTCCTTGTGTTTGCCGTGGAGGCCTGCTACCTGGTGCTCTACATCATCTACATCGCTGTCAACTTTGCCATGGCCGCAGAGAAGGGCATTGAGAAGCCTCTAGCTCCTAAGCCATTGCCCCCCATGCTCTTTCTCATCCTCCGTGCTTGCAGACTCTTTGGTTGCCGCCTCGACAAGGTGCAAAAAAGCCGTACCTGTTCCGGTATCCGCAGAAGCGGCTGTTCCGGTCGCTGGATGATGGACACAATATTCCACTGTGTGGTCCTTTCATGGTATGGCATCATGGCCGGGCGCTTCTCGGCCATGAGCTTGTCGCAGACCAGAGACGACCGCTTCCTCAAAGGGATGTACCTTGGTCCCACAGTTTTTCTCTTCCTGCTCACAGTCTTGTGCCTCATGGTCTTGGACCGCCTGCAAACCTTGCTGGCCTCCGTGATGTCCTTCTTCGCCTTTGTTGCCCCCCTCTTCCTTTCTCTCTCTCAGTTTGTTTGGGAGGAAGTGGAACCAGGCGGAGATGTGCTTCAGGTGGTCTCAGAGCTCATCACGCTTCTGATTGCCACTGCTGCGCTCTGCTTTGTAAGGTGGTCCTCGTGGTCTGACCGAGAGGCGCACTTCCGCCGAGAGGAAAGCCTCAAGACAAGCATCATCGATGAGAAGGTCAAGCGGTGCCATGTTGAATTTGCAGCTCAGCAGTTGACGGAGTTCATTGGAAAACAAGAGGGGGAAGGTGAGGAGTCGTCATGCGTCTCTCTTGCTCCTCAAGAAAGTTCTCCGTTGCCCACAGTTCCAACACGTGCAACACCATCACCGCCCTCAGTGCAGAGTGCACCATCGAACATGGACAGGCTGTCCCTGTTGCAGAATACATCCCCACGTTCCCGTTGTGACTGCCTGCCCGTGTCTGCAAAAGTCCATGTGGATGGGTTCTGCGGAGGAAAGCCTGCGTCCAAACTTAGTGTGGGAGACAGGGTCCTTTGCTATGACCACCTTGCGGGGAGCATCAAATTTGTGGAGGTTGAGGATTGTGGAATCATTGCTGGGCCATGCAGCTGGTCACGAGTGACGCTGACAGATGGCACCACAATGTCGGTGACCACAGATCACCCCGTCCGCATCGTGGGTGAGATGGAAGCGCAGGGAGGCGTTGGGGGCCTCGGTGGTGGGCGGGTCGTTCGGGCAGGTGAGTTGAGACCTGGCAACATGTTGAAGATCCTTCGGATGGGGGCGGTGCCTATCGAAGAGATGCAGACTGAGCCTGATCACCAGCCGCGTGTTCGCATAAACTTGAGGCAAAGTTGGCGCTACTCGCTTTTCTGCTCTGAGGGTTCAGGCCAGGAGATGACATCCGTGGCCGTGGAGTCCTCGAGCGGCCTGGATGGGCGGCATGAAGAGCTGCTGCAGGTGCAAAACACGTTCCTTCACCTGACAGAGGAGGCTTCAAGCATGGTGCCGGGGCGCAGGGCACGATCCGATCCAGGAACCCCTGTAGCGGAGGAGGCCAGAAGTGTACCTGGCTAATCCGAGATAAATCATGATAAATCATGGTAAATCATTTGCTTGAACATCTACAGTCCTTGCAAATCCTGCAGGAAATTTAGAACCGATGTTGTGACCCTATCCCTGGTGGGAGGTGAAGGGCCTGGGACACTCGAACCTGCCTTGCATGGAGCGAGCAGCCGAGGACTGCACATGCTCTGAGTGCCCCTAAACATCAGAAGCTTAACTTTGGCAGTGTGAAAGCATGATAAGACATGCATGTGCTGTGCTGGACTGAAGCCGAATCCGCAAGCATCATGTTCTTGCTTCGCCTCCTTCGCAGCCAGCCTGCTACTAGTTGCATCAAACGGCCTAAAGAGTACTCAGATGTGCTTATGCATCAGAGATCATCTCCGGCTGCTGAAACGAGGTCACCAAAAAACAACTCAGGATCGATGTCTAGGTTTTGCATCTCCCAGGACAGGGGGGCTTTCCAAGAGGACTCTGATGCAGTGGGCGATGCGCCAGCTGCAAGTTCCATGACCTCCAGTGACAGAATCTGGACTGCATAAAGTGCAGATGTCTCAACTAAAAAAGCAGTGAAGCGCAAGAGTAGCGCAAGACCAAGCAGCGAAGCGGTGCTCCAATCCGGTGAACCTCATAAACCCACGTGCTGTGTCTCCAAGCTTGGCCAAGGCGATCCTGACGTGCAACACTCAAGAGGCTGCTGTCAGCCATGCCTCTTCCAAAGCAGGCACTTTTCCGATCCAGAGAGGCTGCGCTGCCTTAAAAGTCCTGAAGTTGCCTCCTGAAATCCCCTGAATCCCGATCCCCCCTCGAAAAAGCCTAAACAATTCGCAGCCGCCGCGCTATGCCTGCAAGGTTCCCGGCATGTACGAAAGCCGAATGCTTCTCTCGCTACTGCCACCTACCCCACAGCGATGGCTATCTAGCCACCTACAAAGCGATCCTTTGCTTCAAAAGGAGGGCTTCTTGTAGTGGTCCCTCGGTAAGTTCAAGAGTGTTTCAAGAATGTTGAGGGTTTGGAGTTTGCGGGCGCGGCGATTACAGGGCTTCAGCATTTGGCGTTCGCCCGAATGGCTTGAGTGGGGAATATTCCGCCGGGACCAGGGCCACGATCACGCCACCCTGCTACACAAAGCTGCACCTAAACAAGGGGCTTGCGCACTCCCTCCTCCCGAGGATGAAGAGGCGCTATGAGAAGCGTAATCGTCACGCGCAGCGGAAACAGCACAGGAGTGACTGGGAAATGGGCTGCTAAGAGAAATCCAGAGAAGACGCGAGATGCAAACAGTTGCTATTGTTACATAGCCAGGTTAGAAGCAATGAAGTCTGTGTGTGTGCGGTGTTCCACGCTTATTGAGCACGCTCGCACTCGCATTGTCTCACTTAGGCGCTTAAGTCTCACAGGGAGCTCTCGACTCCCCTTTCGCGGCAAGTTGGCCCAGGCTCTTCCACGAAGCAGAGGTCTTTGTGGACATGGCACTGGCCACTGACGTTTTTCCATACAGTGGAACCCCTTGAGGAAGCCGTAGGTAGCCGGAAATCAGGTAGCAAAAAGGTTAGCGGAGATAGGACGCAATAAAGAGTTAGGCTACATCTACTGTTGCTATCTTCTCGCTACTGTATGCTTTTGCATCGTTCGCATCATGTGTTTATTTTTGCCATCTCTGTCATGTATTTTAGTACTTTTTGTATCGTTTCCATCTTTCCTTCATGTTGTTTTGCATCTGAGAACAACCTTTTGAACACAGTTTAAAACACGCATACATACGTATACACACGTATACATACATACATATACATATATATATATATATATGTACATGTTTTTTGTCTACGTATTCGCTGCAGTCTCTATGGGCTTTCAGGGTTTAAGGGTTCAGCGCTTTTCGGTTAAGCGTTCTTATTGGTTAAGGGGTTTTAGGGTTTAGTGTTTAGTGTTTTCAGGCTTTAGGGTTAGAGCCTAGGCAAGCTCATACTCCTATGCCCGAGGGAACTGCACAATCCACTGGCGTTTTTGTTGCGGCACAACGTCACGAACTGCGAAGCGGTCATCGCTTTTGGAGGCCCACGTGGTCTGTCACTGTTTGGGGTCTACGGACCGTCTGGCCCTTGCAGTCTCAAGTTTAGGCTCCGGTCTGATGCAGACTCTCGTTTCGGGGGCTGGACACTGCAGTCTCCAATTCAGGGCTCTGGCCCCTGCGGTCTCTAGCCCCTGCTGTCTCTAGTTCAGGCCGTAAGCCATCTTGGCTCCAGGGCTTGGGCTTGCGGTGTTCAGGACAAGAAACCCTGCCTGTGAACGATGATTAGGGCACTGGAGGTGTGAGAGAACCTAGCCCTAAGAGAAAACACAATGTCACAAGATGAGGATGCGCCTGCTTGGGTGGAGAGTCTTCCGCTTCCTGCGAAGATACATAAAGTATCATCATCCAGCTTGCTTCCTTACTTGTAAACGCTTGGGTGCCTGCCGCCTCGGCAGCCGGGCCAGCCCACGTCCCAAGGCCAAAGAAATTCAAAAGCCTTTTGCCAAACGCCCAAAAGTGGTGTTTTCTTGCCTTCTTGGGCGCTGCCTCTGTAGGAGCCGCCGACAGGCGGGAATCCCCCAAAACATCGGTCTGCGGCTCTTCCAAGCCATCCGGGGAGTCCCACCAGGGGGGGGGTCACTGCACTCAGTGTGGGTGTGAAGGGTTGGGAAGGGGGGTTGTTCCAGACAGCAAGCCGAGGCGAATTTCAGCTACATTGCTATCTTTGTATTTTTTGAGCACATGTCATTCCACCTTGTGTTTTTCTATCTTTTTCCTTTCATATTCACTTGCATCTTAGCCTCTTTTTTTGCTATCGTGATGGTATCTTTGGGCCTAAGGGTGACAAAGAAGATGTAAAGATGTCAAACATGGCTAGGAGCTCGGATATGTCATCCTAACTGGTCGCATCCCACTTATTTATCTACATATATATATATAATCTTTTTTATATAGATGCAAGTAACGACTTGCAACCCCATCTACCACTGGTTGCAACCCCACTGGCATCTTTGTACCTTTGCGTATCTGAGGGGTTCCACTGTGTCGAGCTCCAGGATGAAAGTGCCCCATTTTTGAAGGACGCATAGTGCGTTTTGATTGATTTAGGACCTTGGATCCCAGTGCGGGTATCTGCGACATGACATACAGGGCAGCCCGCAAAAGCGCTTTTTTCTGCCAGGTGTCCACGATCTTGTTTCCATGCAGCTGCACGTCGGCTCTGCAAGACCGGACAACCGGCATCCTGTCACCAAAAAGAGATCGAAAAACGTGCGTGAGCACTACTGCGCATCAGTTTCATTCGCGTATATCATCTGGATGCAGTGGGTTCCGGGCCGGTCTGCCCAATAGACGAGCTCAAACGAGTTGACAGATTTCACCGTGCCAAGTTGACGGTGGGCCTAAAGAGTCGGAACATGTGAACAATGCGTGGGTGCGTCAGGTTGATGAAGTCCTGGCCGGCTTTTTCCAGCAATTTGAAACAGGCCAGGTCGGGAGACGGGGCCCTGCAACTCGATGGAGCTTGTTGGATGGGTGGCACCGTTGACCCATGTTGACCCTACAGCAGCACAGCAGGATGGAGCTTACTGCTTGGAACTGTCGCTCGGCCCTCAGCAGACCAAGAGGAGTATCGGCAAGACAATGTGATTCAGTTGTGTTGAGGCCTGGAACAAGGCACCGGCATATCAGTCTGCCGTGCATGCCCACAGCCGCCTGGTGGCCATAGCCAGGCCCCTGGCATTTGACACTCCCGCAGCAATCCCAAACTCTTGTGACGATTGCAAAGGAACCAAGACGCCTTGAAACCAATTCTCAACCCGAGCTGTGACCCTTGCAAGATGGTAGCGGTTTTCACCATTAGTATAGGTTTGCCCATGGATCCCCAACTAGTTTGCAACTGGAGACCTTGAGATGCTGATTTCAAAACGGGCCCCTTCAAACACAAAAGATCAAGGTCGGAGGCCATCGAGACGTTGGACAGCCTGCTCACCCAAAGGTGAGCGAGCCAGAGAGAGAGAGAGAGAGAGCCCCGAAGAAGAAGAAGAAGAAGAAGAAGAAGAAGAAGAAGAAGAAGAAGAAGAAGAAGAAGAAGAAGAAGAAGAGAGAGAGAGAGAGAGAGAAAAAAAAAAAGAGCAGCAAGAGAGGGCATCGCTTCTCACCCAAAGGATGGACCGAGTGGACTGGCCGCGCCTGTGCGCGCGGGGGGTCTTCTGGCCCCTCATGCCCTGTAGAATAGAAGAAAAAAGAGCAAGCGAGCAATCTCAAAGGCGGCCACCTTGGGGCCGTACGTGCTGGAAGGAAGCTAGGAAGGAAGACTGCAATCGGTCGGTTGGACTTCGGCTTGTTAGCCTGGGGTTCGGGAAGACCTGGATTAGCAAAACCATGGAAGCCTCTTTCCTGCACGTTTGGTCAGGGCTCAGACTCTGATGCATGCAGTGTGTACTGATTAAGGCCTGTTTTCTGGGGCTGCTTCGGGTCTTTGGGTCTGGATGTTCAGGTTTGAGAAGGCTTCAGGATAAGTTTCATGATAGGATTGAAGTCTCGGCTTATGTTCTTTTCTGTTTTGTTGCTGGCAGGGGGTTCAATCTATTTCAGGCGGACTTGGCACAACAACTCCCCACCCCCCACCCTCCCAACCATCGAAATGCCTACTAATGTTGACTTGAATCCCCCGTGGTTGATTCAATGGATCTGGCCGGGTTGTATTTGCGGAGAAGCCTATCTTGAAAACAGACTGCTCCCCGTTTTTGCGTGTGGCGGATTTCCCCATTCTTGCATGTGGCGGATTGGAGCTTAATTAAAGGGTGCTAATGGAAATCGGTTCCGGAGTCTGTTTTTTGTCGGTTCATGCTTGTTTTTTTTTTTTTTGGGGGGGGAACGTCTGCGGTTGCGGGGTGGCAGTGTACTGCGGGCATAACTCTGCAGGCTCACCAGAAGAAAGGCCAAAAGCAGAAGTGCGAATCCAAGTTGCCCAGTCGGACTTGGTGTTGTGTAGGGACTGTTACGCTCAGTTTCGTTTTCATGTTTGTTCCGAGGCCAGACGATGGCGCGCAGAGGCGCGGCAAGGGTCAGTGTAGAGTAAATGGAGGGGCCGGAGGGTGTTGATGCGGCGGGAGCTGCACAGCGGCAAACCTGTTTTCGATACATTGCTCGGCGCAGCGGGGCCGACAAGGGCTTCTGCAATGAGGTCGTTGCTAATTTTTGTTGCAGATCCAGCAGAAGAGCCGACAGGACATGTTAAGCGTTCAAATTCTGTGGGTGGCGCAACTGGCCCAAGCATTTTCTGATTGCAGAGCCTTCTGGTTGACGACCCTGGGTGGTGGACATGGTGAAGCCGCTGAAGAAGCTTGAGCTTGACTACTTGTATGACGAGAATGGGCCAAACTATAGTTGCCTCATCAGATTCATCAGGCTGTTCATCTCTCTCAGCGTCCATAGAGAATGAGGAGGCAGTCCTAGATTCCTAGACAAAAAGGGCAAAGCACAGGCAGATGTTCAGAGCTGGAAGCGGGGTGAAGATGACAAAATCTTTTTCGGAATCCTCGAGCACCATGAGCATTCATTCCAGAAGCCACTCCGCAGCCAGATCCGTTTTGTGTTCCACATGTTCCACTGGGTACGTGGTTGGGTGTCCTGCGCAGATAAATCAACACATCAAGGTCGCCACCTGGATGTTCTCAGGCTGCCGGATGCGTGTGCATGGCTCGAGCACCAAGGAGATCTTAAGGCGCCAGTGCCGGCACTGTCAAGACGTACCTGGACGACAGCTTCCGCTCACAAAAGGCTCACAAAAGTTTCCCCGCACAGCTCCACAGACAGGCAGGCGCTTTTAGAAGTGAATAATTTGATAACCCGGTCCAGTCCCTCAAAAGTAGGCCCCGAGTTCTGCCCCCGAGTTCTGCGATGAGGCGATAAGGGTGTCTGGTGGATAGCGGAAGAAGTTATGAGCAACTGGCAATCATGCAAATGAAAAAGTAAAAGATTAGAAGAAGTTCAGTCAGCAGCACTGTTGCGAGCCTGCCTGGAGGCAAGACCTGGATGAGCTGCCTCCTTTCTCCATTAGTGATGAGACAAGGCCCAAGCATATGCGCTTGTGTGTGCACGTGCCATCCATGGATACTTTGTATTGTATACATATATGCGTACGTAGTTGTGTTGTGGCCGAGTGCGTGCAGGCGTGTGCGGGCGTGTGCGTGCGGGTATGCGGGCGGGCGGGAAAGCACGGGCGTTTGCCTGCGGGCGTGTGCGTGTGTGCATGCACTTCACAGTCAAGTCCTGTCCTCGGTAGCACAATTTTACCACAATTGTTTCGCACTTGGTGCAACTGGCCACCCACCTTTCAAGAGCTTCGAGACTTCGCGTGTGCCGCTGTCTATCTCTCTCTCGTGTCTGTCTTTGTGTACGTGTGTGTGTGTGTGTCTGTTTGTTTGGGGGCTGTCTATGTGGGTATGCTGGTGTGTTTACTAGGGCGTCAGCGCAGATTCGCATATCCTTGTGCATGCTTGCTTGGCCAGCTATGCCGCTGAAGATGAGGGCATTTGTGTGGCACTTTTGGCTCGTCATGTTGCTTAGTCAGGCTGACGATTTTGGAAGCCTTGCAATCCCGGAAGGAGCACGTCTTGCATAGCATAAAGAGAGAGACAGCGAGAGACGGATCGAGGGAGGTAGGGAAAGAAAAACCGCGCCCCCTCGCCTCACCGCAAGGCGATGCCTAAAAAGTAGATTTGGGATTTTAGTTCCGGCCGCTAGCAAAAGACACGTGATAGCCGCAGCGTGGTTGCATTGGTCATGGGGTTTACAGGGAAACGGCTCAGTGGCTGTCTTTGACCCGACTTCTCGGCCGCCGCCAAGCCCGGACGATCACTGCGTGTTGTAAATCCCGCTGCGCATGACCGCTTCGGGGGTTAGGCCCGGCTCCCTGGAAGGAAGGAAGAGACAGGGATGGAGGGAGAGAGAGCTAGTTCGTGCGCCATTAACAACAGTATTATTGTGGCCAAGAGAAAAGAGTATTATCAGCCCGCATTTCGTTCTCACTACGTTCACTTGTTCACTATATTCAGTGAACTTGTAATATTGTTTTCCGTGTTCTTGTTTCGTTCCTGCATGCCTTAAATATTTGTAATGGTACGTGTTTTTCATTCCTTGCCATGATAATCAGGGCGTACGCTTAGAATATTAAGCGTGTGCATGGAGAGCCCAATAAAAGAATAATAAAGGGGCTTTTGTACACACCTGATTTTGTTGGACATGAAATCGATGAGCAAAGGGACAAGGAAAAGTGAATAATGAAAAGCGTATGCGAAAAAGACCCCTTCTTACGAGGTCTTTTGTGCTTACTCTGTTCCCGAGGTATTAAGATAGAAATTATACTGGCTTCGAATTATAAAGCTTCATTTATTACTATATTATGAGGTTACAGGCGGGCTTCTACAACATTAAGATTAAGAAAGTACTATGCCCGCGAAACAATTGAATGGAGAGCGAGAGAACGAATGAATGAATAGTCGTGTGTGAGCACGGTATCGTGACCAGGGAGGTTTCCGTGGTTTCACACCACGTCTCACACCAAGCATGAAGCGAAGGCGTGTAGGGCGCGCTCGGGCTTGGGAACTTGCCCGCCCTCATGTCAAGTCCTGAAGAAGCAGAATAAGCAGGGGAGAGGGAGAGAGAGAGAGAGAGATCTTAGCCATTTTGGCTCAAGTCGGAACCCACCCCCGACTTGATCCATACGCCCAGCGGGGGGAAGGAGGGCTGCACGATCACACTCAAACTCCTTGGATGTGCCCGCCGCCAGCGGAAGCCTGAAGGGGGCCGTGTCACAAGAAGGAGCAAAGGGAACCACATATGATTCAAGGCCCGAAGAAGAAGAAGAAGAAGAAAAGAGGAAGAGGAAGAGGAGGAAGAGAGCGAGACAGCGAGAGAGATTTACATACACATATATATCTATATATAAAGTACATATATATATATATGTGTATCTACATCTTTGTGATACTTACTTATTATGTATTTATGTTTTTGCAGTACTTTGGGGGAGGCAAGGTGCACGGCAAGCAGACCCAGGGAAGTGCGGGGCAAAGAGGAAGAAACGTCAAACCCGAAATGGCGATTTGTCTTTTGAAAGCGCGCACCAAAAAAGACAGACGTACAGGTGCATCCAAAGATAAAAGGCCACAAGCACAGCATCTTGGAAACTAGTAGTTTTTCTAGTAGTTGAGGCCCTAGTTCTTTGGACTTGACAGGCTGGGTCAGGAAATTAGGGTTGCATTCCAGCACCGAAGCGGTAGCCCAGTAGCACATGAGCATTGGCCCTTTTTGCCCGCGGACCCTGTCAAAACTCGAAGCAGAACGAGAGTCAAAACAATGCTCAGCCGAAGCAGGAGTTCCAGAAGGTGCCAGGGAATCTCCAGAGGCAGTGGCAACAGGCCAAGTTGGCTTGTCGAACGTGACCGGAAGCATGGGCACTTCTCTATAGAAAAAAGACACTGGGCCCAGGCTTTCCAAAATAAGGGGGGGGTTTACAATAGAGTTCCGGGCTTGGGGTTTCTTCATTGAGGGGGAGGGGTTATAAAAATGAAGTCAACATGATCAAGGCTCTAGCCCCGTCAGCGCAACGTACTTTAACATTGGAGGCTGAGAGGGTCTCCTTGAAGTGAATTAAGATACAAGAGCCGTATTAGGCAAGACCTGACCCCAAATAACCGTTGGCCATCGTTGGTGTCATTGCTTTGCGGTGAGGCGCTTCTGGCTCCGCTGTCGCCGTCAGCACCTCATGAGAACCTGAGAGTCCAGTTGGTTTCAGTGGGTTCCGGTCGGGTTCGTGTGGATGGGTCTTATAAGTTAATAAGGCCATTAAGGCTACCTCAACGTAGAAAGTGTTGCCCAGGCCAGGCGTTCGATCACGTTGCAGCTCCCTCATCGCGAGCATTGCGAAGGTCTGGTATTGCATTGGAACTTCGTTGCAAGCTGGCATAGGTCTAGTGCAAGCAATGATGGTGACGATAATGAACGACCGCGCATCATTTTTCTAGCAGTCACGTGAGTCTGCGTTGTTTCTGTGTTTTTCTAAAGGGTTCAGAGATGCTTCAAAACTATTTCAAAACTGTTTTTCCAGCCTCGGCTTCCATTCAGTCGGCATCTCTTGGCAGGGCAAAGGACCTACAACTCGCGTGGCTGTGGCCACTGTCCCAAGGGCATGAGGGCATGTCTGAAAGTCAATTGTGCCGACAGCATCGAAATTGAGCATTAGGCGGCGGCTGCAGTATTAGACCTTAGGCGTATGATTCTGGGTTGCTGCTGGACTGCAGGCAACCCAGTCAGAAAGTCAGAGATCTGGCTTCTTAGGTGCAGCTGGAGCACCTGGCAGTGCACAGCAAGGCGCCAGACGAGGTCATCCTCGCCCTGGCCTGAGAGATCCTGAGCGCGCATGTCGCTTCCTTCCCAAGCCTTGATCCCAAACCTACCAAACCTTGGTGGGATGAGAAAGTTGGGGTTCCAAAGCTCACGACCACAGACTTCTGAGAGCCAAAACTTCCCTCAGCATCTCAGCCTGAACTATCCCTGAATTTCTCGTGATTCCGTCGACTTCAGGCCGTGGTTTTTCTGCTTTTCACGACAGCATACTTTGGATCTTCTACAGGCATCCTGCGCACTGACGTGTGTGCAATGACTCACGGCTCGGCCTTTGATGGCCTTGGCACGTTTTGCTGGCTCTTTGGCTTCTTGTTTTCTGCATGTTTCCCCACGATTTGGGACCCCATTTCTTCAATTTGTCATGTGTGGTGGAGGCTCTGGTGCCTTCTCGCTTCGAAGCTTCAAGGAAGCTGTTGGTTTGCCGACCATGTGCGCAGCCTAGACAGTTGTTTCAAACTTGAGGCCACTTTGAAGGAGACAGGACATCATATTGGTATGACCAATGCTTGGATGTTCGCAGATGGCGTTGAAAGTGCAGCAGAGCAGCTCGTGCAGATGCCAAGTACGACTCAAATAAAACTAAATGATGCTCATGCCTGACTCAGAGGCCCCCAGAGGTGGATGACGTGGAAGTGCCTGTGGTGAAGATCGTTGAGGTTGGTACGTGCAAATTGTGCACAGTATACAGCCAACCTCAAAGACCTCAATTTTAAGGCTTCAGGACAAGGCTTTTGATTAAAAAATTGAGCTTCGCTTTTCGCGCCCATGGTCATTTATCAAGAATGCGCGCGAAATGGACTGAGACTCTCTCAGGGCGGATTTGGGCCAAAGGCCTAAGCGGATTCCTGATGTCGAGGTCAGCAGTCGGGACTTCTTTGGGGCAGTTGCCCACAGAAACAAAGTCAGATGTACATCGTTGGCGTGCGCCGGTATCATTCTGTCTTGTGAGGTGAGGGTATACGGGTCCTTTTTGGCAGTTTCGACTGTGCCAGTGAAACTGTTTTCGGCAAACCCTTGACTGCAGACCCTGAGTCCCAGGAGGAACGCGAGGACTGGCGTACGAAGGTTTGGTCTAGCACCCAGTTTGAGATTCAATACCTGATTCTGCTCTTGACATGCTAAGAGTTTCCAGTGGCATGCGGAGAATTTCGCTTCTCTGACTGTATGGATGTTGCGTCGGCAATATGTGTGGCTCAGAGAGACTCAGGGAGTTGTCCACACGTAGCACCAGAAAGGCTCAGAGCATCCCCTAAGAGCAACATTCAAACGATATTGCATAATAATAATATTGCATTGATGATATTGGCGGCTTATTCTTCATGGCCTTCAGCCTGCGGATGAAGCACTTGGGGTGTAGTTGCCCTGTTTCTGCCCTTGGTTTCGTGTTGCGTCTACTGTCGGAACCCCCTGCGCTCTCCACATGGTGCTGAGAAGCAGTGTGCTGCTTCTTCTGATGTTGGTGGCAGATGTCCACGGGAGCCCCAGTTTCATGCAGCGGAGAGTAGAGGCACAGCACGTGTTTCTGGAAGGCTTTCGCTGAACGAGGCTCTAACATGTGGTGACATGTCTAGTCTGCTGTACTGTGCAGGCGCCGGCAGCTGTGGTAGAGGAGACCGAAGCTGTAGTTGGCGTATGCAGAATCATGTTTGCAGGCTGTGTGTGCGGCAGGCTGAAGACACTCAAGGTTGCATCTCATGTCAGTTTGAGTGGTCGCCTCAGGGCTGGCTTCCGTGCGTAGGCTCACTGCGATGTGCAAGGAGCAGAAGCCAACAACTGCAAAGCCGAGCTGGCCTCAGTGTTGGTTCTTTAATTGACGGAGACCAGTTCCCTTCGCAGTCAACCCATGCCGCCACAGAGATGGTCAACTGACGGTCAGCAGTGGCACCAAGAAGGTGTTGTCTAGAGTTTAGAGATGATGATCATCATCATCATCATCATCATCAGAGATGCAGCATCATCACAAGCAGCCTTGAGCTGGCTTTAATTAAATAGCCTCTTTCAAGTGGGCTGGGCGACTGTTAACACTCGTCCGCTGGTCATTGCCTGTTGCCCAGTTAGAATCAGAAAAAGACTGGTGGCCTTCCAAGGCTTTCGAAAAGCTTGGCCTTGCTGGAAGATCTCGAGCGCCTGGTGGAGCGCCGCGAGAAATCCATGGACACACAACGGCAACATATGACAATAGAAAGGCATTCTGGTCTAAATTAAGTAGAGATACTGAAAACCTGTGTTGAGTTCGGTCGGCGATTCAGCATCGATGTAGCCCGAGCTCCATGTGTTCGGCGCTTGAAGGCGTGAAACATTCTTACGCTTTTTTCGAGCATTGTGGTGCGGTCAGGAATTCAGCTTACAATATGCATTTTCTTGGTCAGTCCTGTGCAATCGCCTAGAAACGCTACGAAAGCCTTCGCCAAGTGCCTTCACCAAGCCTTAGCGAGTTCCATTGGAGCTACGTGCTTTCCTCTCACCTATATAAGCCTCAGGTGCGTGTCAGATGCCGACAGGGTTCGCCAGAGCAAAGAGAGCAACCTGTACGTCTTCTTTTCATTAAAATATAGCCAACCCCATGGGATTCTGGCTGACTGTCGTAACGATTGTAATGTGGAGGAAGGCCTGAAACTGAAGAGGCCTCATGACACAACTCTGTGTGTGTGTGTGTCTCAGGAACGCACTAGCTGGGCCTTGGGCTTCCTTTGTCTGCTGGCTCTGGGCTCTGCCGGGCTCAGCACGCAGACCCTGCGGCGGGGACCAAAGGCCAGAAGCTGATTCAACGTTGTGATGTGCATTGTCAGATTACGGCTTAGCGGCGAGATCTCACCTAAACGATGGATGCCAAACCCTCCGCATCCTCCGCATGCACATTTGCATCCCATATTCGAAGGTGGACTGAGGCACTGCTGCAGATGGCCACGGCTGCTTCTGAAGTAGGCATGTCCCCTAGCCAACATCTCTCTTCCAGGTACAGGCATGTCGAATCCTGTGAGTCTAAGTACTGTTACACGCTGAGTTCAGACCTGGCCTGGTATGCATTGTCTCTCAGTGTGTCACCCCTTTCAGCGACACAAGGAGGTCGCGATGCGAACTTAGCACAAAGCTAGCAGCTCCAATCGCATTTGTGCCGGCCGGCTTGCACTCCCATATGTCAAACAGGTTGCAAGAATCACAATTGACGGCGTCCAGTCGAGACGATTTCACGCAGTTCCCTGTCCTCCTGAAGTTAGTGCTAGACTGCCAGATGCCCGACCAAGTTGGTAGGCCATGCTATTCAGATTCCGGCGCAAAGAAAGGATGCTGCGTCAATAGACCTGCCCAGAGTGTGGAGCCCACGCTGAAAGGACGAGCGTACTTCAGGGTTTCAGGTGCTCGTGCACACACAGTGTTAAGCCATTGCACGGCCAGGCTGCCTTCACTGCTTTATCTGCTTGCTTCAAGGATTTGAGGGATTAGGATTTGTGGTTTGCGATTGGACTTGTCATGGTTGGGCTACTGTGCAGTGTACCTGTCAAGCATGGCGCAACATCGACCCAGGCACTTTCACTTGCAATGCCTAGCTCTGAGCCTGCGAGGTCAGCTCTTGCACAGCTCAGCCGCCACACGTTGCCGGAAGCCGCAGAGCGCTTGGTGTCTGGGCAGGCCAGGAAATGCTCGAAACTCTTTGCAGAACACGAGTACACTCTGTCAAAGGGCTTAGGCTGAATGCATCCACATGCGGTACGCGCTTCGGAGCTCTCCCATGCCAGGCCGAGCTCTCCGCCAATGAGGCCTTAGGGTTTGCTTGTCGGTTATTGCCGTCACAACTAGGCCGCAGCAAAGAAACGTGACTAGCCCTTTTGTTTTAGGCCTTTTCTGGTGGAGAGGAAGGTCCTGGTTCACTGGCCAGCTCCCCGGACTTCTTTGCGGAGTCCACTGGTGTTAGCAATGTGGGTCTCATATTGTCAATGGAGAGTAGAATGGAGTGGTTCAGTTATTTCAGTTAGGATTTCAAGGGCCTTGCAATCGTTGGTCAAGCAGCTCTTTCCGTGCAGAGATCAATGCGTCCAAATCCTGCGCCTGCCAATCTCGTATCCACGCAGCACAGTGCCGATGCGTACGTATACATGCACCTCTAGAACCTCTAGAATTTAAGACAATGGGTGATGTGAGCAGAACAGCAGACCTGAGTTGGGTTCCTCGCAAATACAGCACCGCAGTTAGCCTTCCCTTCGAAGCTATGCCGTCATCGATTTGCTGCTTCTCGTGGATTTGCTCTCCCGCCCATGCCCGATCTTTGCCTAACACCAAGCCTTCATCGCTGGCGTCAGAAATCTGTAGTGTTTTGTGATTCAGGCATGTTCCAGTGACCAGGGCATTGATGGGCTTTGTCATTGCTGGTGTGAGGAAGTGGAATTTATCACCAATCAAGGATGTTCTGTGTAGTTCGATTGAGCCTGGGCTTTTTCACTGCGAGCGGGTTTGAGGATGAGTACTTCATGCTATTGGATTGAATTGTGGGCTTACTCTGAGGCTCAGGATCCTCAGGAATTAAGGCCCGCTTCGATCAACCCCAGTCGTCCTCCCCACCCACCCTCGGGAAACCTCCGTAAACGTCTCTCTGATCGGCCCCGCGAAGAAGATGGACATAGAAGGACAACGACCAGCGAGTTGGCCACACGGCCGCTGTTGCCGCTGTTGCCGCTGTAGCTATTGCTTCCAGCTGCGACCACTGCTGCCACTACCACTAGTTTCTATTGCTTC
This sequence comes from Symbiodinium natans, assembly GCA_905221605.1. NCBI lineage: Eukaryota > Dinophyceae > Suessiales > Symbiodiniaceae > Symbiodinium > Symbiodinium natans. Next base: position 492,220 of record CAJNDS010002117.1, on the reverse strand, counting down.
TGCTTGGGCTGCATGATAATGCGACAGCTCCTGCTGCTGTAAACTGCACTGTGCAACATGTTCCTTAGTCTTGGTGCTGCTTGTTTTGCTGTCTAGTTTGGAGCGTTCATTGCTATGATGGCTACGTCTACGTAGTGTACTTCTTACTTTGCTGTTGCCATCGCTTCTCTCCTACTGCTACGTTTCCGATTCATTTGTTGTATCATTGCTGCCATTGCTACACTACTGCCTTTGCAAGTGCTTTCAATCTGACACCCTGGTTTGTTTTGTACTATCTGCCAGCACATATTCGGGTGGTTCTACTGCCAGTAGTCATTATAGGTTATTGTTGCTTTCAGGTTTCCCACACATCCTCAAACAGAACCTATCATGAGGTCATGTTCGGCGCAAAAATGGCCTTGCTGGAATAACCAGGTGGTGCACATTTTGGGGTTCAAATCGCGCTCTCGCATGGGCAGCGTTATACAAATTACAAAATCTAGGCCTCTAGAGTTTTGGCAGCGGCAAGCAAGCCAAATCGCGCTTTCACGGGGGTCCCGCTTGCAATGCTCGAAGTCACAAACTGTTTGCACTTCGTCCACATGTTGGAGTCTATGCCATGAAGCACATTTTGCCTGCCACCATGACTACTAAGCGCGCGTCTACTTTCTTTGTGCACCTTCTAACTATGTTACTAGTTAAACCTCCGTATGTAAAACCCCCAGGAGGTTGGCGGGATGGAGTGCGAAGGCCGCGGCGCTTTAGCGGCACAGCTTTCCATGAAGGCCTGTGCTGCGACTAACGTTTACAGTAAGGGTTTTACCGTTTCGGGTTGAGAACCTGTGGATTGGTCATGTGGTCATGATGCAGAAATCTCGCAGCAGCCATTCCAACTCTGCAAGGTTTGTTCAAGTTGCCCCCCTTCTGCAGGCGCAAAGTCCTGCGCCGAGCGGACTTGGGACGGGCTTTTCGCCGACGAGGACCGCTTTCTGGTAAAGCCATAGGCCCACGCGATGTAGGGAAGGACTTCGCCTAGATGGAGGGAGGGAGAGAGAGAGAGAGAGAGAGAGAGAGAGAGAGAGAGAGTGTGAGTGCAAAGCCCGCACAGTGGGAGAACAGGGGGTTTCGCACAGTCTGACTCGGTTGAGCACGCCCCTTGGGGCGACCTCTCTCCGGGGGGTCAAGTGCACTGGAAGGAAGGAAGGAAGGAAGGAAGAGAGCGAGAGAGAGCCAGAGAGAGCCAGAGAGAGCGAGCGAGAGCGAGCGAGAGCGAGAGGGAGCGAGAGAGAGCGAGCGAGAGCGAGAGAGATCATTCCGATGTTTCACTCCAACTGACTCGGTGGACCACTCGCCTTCGGGCGGCCTTCCCTCAATGGAGGGGAGGCTGTGGGTCAGGAAGGAAGGACATCGTTCCGAAAATGCGTCACTGATTCGCAGCCCGTTCAGAAGAGGCAGAGATCAGAGTGTTGAGGTTTGGGCAGGGCAGGTTCAAGGGCCTGTAATGGCCCATAGAAGCGAGAGCAGTACTATTGCTATTGAAGTTACGACTACGATTCTATTACTAGCACGAGTACGAACGAGTACGAACACGAGCACTATTTCAATCGCAGACCTCTTGGGTCAACCTATGTCAAGCTGACAACAAGCCGTCCCAACCACGCCAATGGCGGGAATGGAGGTCTTGGGTTGCACATTTGCCAGGGAACGCCTTTGCATTCAGTTTAAATTGAGGGCGGCTGTGCCTTCTCTTATTGTCCCGGGCACGCAAAGCTGTTCGAAAGAAAAGCGTATTCTCAATACATCGTCTTAGTTGCAACGATGATATCCTCGAGAAAATTGAGGCCAAGAGCCCTCCAGATGAAGATGAGCAGCCTCACGTCGCCGCGCTGATGAGACCTGCAAGCATTTCTTGCCGCAAACTACTGTAGGTGTGGCATTCTGTTTTTATGCTGGAATAGTGAATGATCGTCTCATGAGATTCTGCGTGTAATCTCCGTCTTGGATAACCCAGAATGCGAAGAGCCACTATGAGCCACTTTGAGCCACTTCTCCATGGCATGGCAAGGAACCTCCGCACTTTGGAGGGCGACTGGGTTTTGAACAAGGTGCCTGACTTCCCGATTTCTTCTGCAGCTGCAGGTTCGGGATATGTTTTAGAGTTGCGAGTTGTTTGAGGCTTTCTTGTGGGGTTGAGGATTGCTAGTAAAGGTCGCCATTCTCTTGTTTTTTTCGAAAGCTGAAGAACATTCTTTTCCACAACACGTCACACGCATACACACAGATTGCATCGTTGTCATCACAGTCAAGCTTCTGCAGGGGAAGAGTGAGCTGCTGGATCCGCTTCTGCTAGCAGCTTCTCCGCACAGATCCAACATGCCGCCAGCAGTTTACAGGCGACTCGTTTCACCTCTGCACTACGTAGCTGCCGTAGCTCAGTCATGAGACCGGTTTCGCTGCTTGGCGCCTTGGGGCTAGGAGGTGACACAGCTTGTTAAGTTTGAGTTTTCGCCTCTAAGCACTCCTTGAGCTTCATGATGAAATGATGCGAGCAAGAATGTTCCAGCTTCCCCTGCCCTTCCCCCCCCTTTCTGAAACGTCGAGAAAGGTTATGGACATCTCCTGGCATCCTGCACTTCCCACTCGCTGCGATCCACCTGCCGCTCGGCTCATGTTCCCTCGCATGTCTGGGATTGCTGGGGCCATTGACATGGAGAGTTGGATCTTGCAAATACATCCAAGGAGTACACCGAGTACCGCATTTCGGTGACGCGACATTTTTTCACGCCGGTTCACATGGGACATCCGCTGCCCCTCAGTCAGGATATGTCATAATTTGGTGCCATTTTGAATGGTACACACTTTTGAAAAGCGATTCGGACCTTACAGCTGAAACCTGCCTCACCAGCCGTATTAACTTGTGGAGTCTGAGCTGACAGTACATTGTCCAGGTACTCTGTCATCCCTCTGGATGGCTCTGTCGTCAAAGCTCCCAGGCCTAAACTGCGGCCACGTGACTTTCGTATAGCAGTGGCATGAGGTGATTTTCAGCTCCTTCCCCCAGTCGTTTCGAAAAGCACCCGGCATCCCACATTATATACTGAACTCTTGACTTGGTCCTGGGCATCTCTTGGATAAAGCGCTCCAGACTCAACATGGCCCAAACGCAGATTGGCAGACAGGTGACCAGAAGCGGCGCATTGACATTTTCGTTTTTCGCGACCGATGTAGGCAACCTGAAGACGAGGGTCGCTTTCATGATCTTTCATGCATACTACTGCATACTATGCACATGCGAGATTTTGGAGCCAGGCTCTTCCAAGTTGCAGCAGGGCTCGTTCAGTCTTGGCAGAACTTGAAACATGTTACTGTTCCTCCAAAGAGTCCGAAAATGTGCTCAAGCAGCCATGAGGTTCCTTCCCCTGCCGGGGGCACAGCGCAAGTGCGCTGCCTTACCCGCAGTCCGAAACAGGTGGTGGTGCTGTGGGCAAGGCAGGTTGAAGCCGAAACAGCCCAGTTCAAGCACTTGCGCAGCTAGAGCTGACTAAACAGCAGCATCTTGCCTGTTCGTGGTGTAGCGAGTCTGGCCAGAACTCTGGTTTCTCATTGCTTGGCGCGATAGATTTCGGAAGTACCCTGATGGTAAGCAAATTCTTTGCCATCATTCGCGGGCTTACCAAACCCTCGATAAACTCAACCCTTTCAGCTAGCCGGTGGTCGAAAGTTGCCTGGCCGCCTGGCCTGGAACGGATAATCGAAGGCAAGCATGTTTCCTTGTTCGGGGTTGCAAGCAGGAGCTGTCGTCCAAGCGTTTACAGATACATGCTATGTAAGCTGAAGGCCATCAGATCCGAGAGACCTCCGCTCAGGCCTTCGCACGTCGGTGGAAACTGCATGCAGGACTTCGAGCTTAAGACCTTTGCTAGCTCCAGTGACCTGGGACCTGGTGATTTGCCGGAAACCCTCAATGCACACGGCTGCCATCTGGAAACCCTAAAAACTTTTAACAGCATTGACAGGCACTTCGCCTTGTTGTGAGAAGGACACTTGGATCCTGCTTGATTCCGACCGAGCAACTCGCAGATTGGAGTATCGCGGCGCCTTGGACAGCTCCAGACATTTGAGGTGAAAAAACACCTGGAAAATCTTGGGGAGCCCCTGGTCGTGAAAGCGACTCTCGCGTCCATACTTAACGCTACACAGAGGTGCCCGATCAGAGTGGCGAACTCATTGGCAATGACTGCTGCCAGCGGCTTGCAACTTGCGCTGAGGAACCTGCATCACCTTGGAGTATGTTCGCAAGCGATGAAACGCTGAGCTGCAAGACCCGCGCGAAGTTCTGAGCGGCATTCTGGCAGGCTTCTGAATCCAGAAGCCTGCCAGAAAGTGCTCAGCTGTGTGTCTTCTTGGGTTGGGTTACAGACTCCAAGCCATCTTCAGAGCCTGTACAGATGCTCTCAATGCTCTCCCCAACTCTCCCATCCTTGCAGTGTACAGTCGGTCCCAGTTTTGTCACGCTTCTTGCTGTTACAAAACTCGTAGATCCGTTCACCATTTATTTGAAAGAGGCAGGCGGCGAGTTCTCGCACCGATGTGCTATGATGTGCTAAGCATTCTGGCTTCATCTGCTACTCCTGCTTCCAGAGGAATCACTAAGGGAAGTCACAAGAGGAGTCACTAAGAGGTCACTGAAAGCAGTTTTCAACAAATCTCTGGCAGCGGCTTTGTCCTTTTCTGCAGAAGTCGCATTTTTGCAGAAGCGCAAACATAGCCATGTCCTTTGAAGTGGCTTCGCCGGCTTCGCAGCCTCGCAGAGTCGCTGTAAAGACGTGGGGCTGAAGCACAGCATGGCGCAGTTCCAAAAAAGGTTTTTCCAGTTTTGAAAGAAGAGAATCCTTGGGCCCTTGTGGGCAGTCGTGCTGGGGGGGGGGGGGGGGGGGGGAGGGTTTTGAGTCTCAACAGGTCCCTTGGGGCTGCAGATTTATCCCAAACCTCCGTTTTTTCTTCGAGGCTCTCAAGGATCGAAGGACTGACGGGGGGTTTGTGTAGCATGTCAGGCTCCCCGTAAAGCATCCCGGTGTTTCTTAGCAGGGCCAGATGTGGTCCCACCGATCCAAGTAAAGGATTTTTTGTACAGAAGAGCCCCGAAAATGTTCTAGGAGAACCAGGTCTCGACGCACCCTGCTCTCTGAACGCCGGGGAAACAATTTGGGTGGCGAAAGCTACAGTGACAGCCGAAAAGTTGGAAGGCGTTCATCCAAATTTCCGCTCCGTTGAACATTGGCTTGCACAGCTTCCGAACTTCCAGTTCTTCCAAATTGACCCTTCCGACTTTGCATTTCTTCCAACTTTGACTCTCAAGAATCTTGGGAGTTCCGTTTCAAATGCAATTTTTAGTGTCCTTGAGGCTTTGACCCCTGAACATTTGAGGTTTTCATTGAACACTGCGTCTTTGGTGCCTGGATCTGAAAATTCAAAGTTCTTGCAGCCGGTTGGTCCTTGGGTCCCTTGTTTGGTGTCTTAGCCTCAAGAACATTCCTGAAAACTTCTCTCACAACATTTGTGTTTGTCTCATTCGTGTCTTTTGGTCTTTTTTGGCCTGGAATTCAAATCTGACTCCACAACTATGATCTCTGGAAACTTGACCTCTCAATTCCATTTGTTCATGAAAGCCGTGCTGAAATCTCAAATTCAAGTTTCTCATGAGCACTTCTGCTTTGGTGCCTTGTCCTTGAAAATTCTGATTTCCCGTGTCTTTTGATGCCTTGACCTGAAAATACCAAGTTTTCATGAACTCCTTTGGTCCACCAAATTCGAAGCTTACATGAACATTGAAATTCGTGTTTTTGCTTGTCAATGTTTGCGTTCTTGTCGCCTGAGACTCATGTTTCCTGACGAAGGGCATCTTCCAACTTTCGCAATTCAGTCCTTTGTTTTGCGCTCATTTCAAATTCAAATGCTCTCATTTGAAGCCGTGTCCTTTGGGTACCTCCCTCAAAGAAATCAAGGTTTCATGAAAAGCTTGCCAAAATTGCCTTTTTGGTCACCCCTTTAGTCAAAAACACTTGGTTCTCAGATGCAGTGACGTCCAAAATCTAAGTTTCATGCACATTTGTCCTTTGTTTTTTGTATTTCAGTTTTGTTTGGTGCCCTCACTTCAAATTCAACGTCTTAAATGAAGCCGTGTCCTTTGGCGCTCCGGCCTCAAAAGTTGCCAAAAACTGTCCTTTTGGTCACTTGACCTAAAAATTGAAGTTTCTCATGAACACTGTGTCCTTTGGTGCCCTTGACCCTCAATATTCAAGACTTTCATGAATACTGTGTCCTTTGGTTGGCCTCCAAATTTCAAAAACTTGGTTGCGCTCATGTTTCATGATGAAGGGAATCTTCCAAGTTTGAAATCTTCCAACTTTCAGATTTCAAGTTCTCATGCAATCCTCCGCCTCAAAATGTTCCAATTGCCATCTTCCGCTGGGCCTTCGGCGGATTCTCAGCTTAAAGCTTGAGGACGGAGTCCTCACATCTTCAACAGCCCCAAGTAGATCGGCCACCACAGTGCCGCGCCGCCAAGGTCAGGTCACTGGCTTATCAAGGCTGCCTTGGCGATGGAAGCTATCTAGCCAGGGCCTCGGGTTTTCAACCCGCTATGCCAGAGATATCACAACGGCTCTTGAACCAAAGTCCTCTTAGCAGCTTAGCACATTGCCACTCAGATCTTGCGGCTCCATCAGTGGCTGGGAGCTCGGACCTGCTCAGTGAAGCCAAGAAAGAGAGAAAGAGAGAAAGATAGAGAGAGAGAGAGATCGCTTGTCGCTTACTTGTTGGTTGCTGGGTGTCGGGTGTTGGCTGCTTGCTGTTTGCTGTTGTTTGCTGTTGTTTGCTGTTGATTGCTATTTGCTAATTGCTGCTGAGTCTGTTTGTCTGTCTGTAAGTGTCTCTGTGTGTGTGTGTTGTGTTGTGTGCATCCTTGTGCTTGTTTGTTTGTGGTTTGTTTGTTTTGCTTCAGGCTTTAAGCCCATCGAGCCCTCCAGTGTCTTGCAGTCACCATGTTGTTAACTTCAAGACGCAGGGCAAGCCTTGGTGCAGTATAAGTTGTGAGGCATCAACGTCAATTTCGGCCAGCGTGAGTCTAGCAAACAGTAAGATTTGACAACCCGAGTTGTGGTTTGCAACCATTATTAATAAACCCCAAAGGAACCCCTCAGAAAGCTTCTCCGATCATGGCTCCAGGGGCTGTAGGAGACTAGGCCCCCTAGAGAGGGGCCCTAGAGGGCCCCTTTTTGGGGCCCTGTGGGCCATGGCTCGGAGCCGCCCAGACGGTGCCAAGTGCCTCAGCTACAGCTTGCGATGCCCTTGAGCAGAAAATGGGTGTTGTGAAGTTTAGCAGTTTAGCTACAAGGCGCGCTAGAGCAGGGGGACCCAGCTGAGGATCAAGAAGAGGCCAGCTGAGCAGCCGAAGAAGCCGCCGCACGCGACGGATTCCCGTCGCAAGCCGAAGAAGAGGCGCTGGAAGTGACAAAGCTGATGTTATCCTTCGCCTACACAGGGTCTCGAGCTAAAGAATCCACAAGAACAGGAGTAGAACAATGCCATGAGTGGTCAGGACTGTTCTAGACTGAGGTCACCTCGCAATATCTCAGACTTCTCAGCCTGGCATCCGGAGCTTCAGAAATACCAGAATCCTCGCTCCAAATCCAATACTGACATCTCCTGAAAACATCTGAAAACCTCAGGCTGAAACTTCCAACACTTCCAAATATACTCTCATATTTTCAAAGTATACAGGCCAGCGGAGCACGCAAAAGCGCGAGAGGCAGAGCCAGCGCCAGCGCCAGCGGAACCTTGGCTGCAATAGCAAACCAATAGAAAACAGATAGAAACCAGATAGAAACCAATAGAAAACCCATAAACACCCATAGAACACCAATAAAAACCAATAGAAAACCGATAAAAACCAATAGAAAGCCAATAACACACAATAAAACCCAATCGGAAACCAATAGAAAGCCAATAGAAACCAATTAGAAACCAATGGAAGACCAAAAAACCATAGAAAACCAATAACACCAATAGAAAACAAATTATTCTAAACCAATCAAAAACAATAAAACCAATTGAAAACCAATACAGTAAATTCTATTGGCTTGTATTGGGTTTTATTGGTTTCTATTGGTTTTTGTTGGTTTTCTATTGGGCTTTCTTGGTCTTTATTGGTTGCTATTGGTTCCCTATTGGTTTTCTATTGGTTTCCTATTGGGTTGTATTGGGTTTTATTTGTTTTCTATTGGTTTTCTGTTGGTTATTCGTGTTTATTGGAATAGGGTTGGTTTTCTTTTGGTTTTTCTTACTGGTTTGTTTATTGTTTTTTTTGGTTTTCCATTGGTATGTAGTGGTTTTCTATCTCTGATTGCCAGGAATATTCAGTATTGTATGATTGCATAGATTTCGAGGCCAGTACCAAGAAAACACCTCCCCACACAGGCGTCACACCCAAGCCCCAGGCACCCACGACTAAACTGACAGATTAGCCTTGATGGAACAACAAGCAGTAGTGTCTTTCCGCATCTCCTGTGCACGCCCTTCAAAGGCATACTTCTCCCCAGGACATTCGTAGCTTATCTTCGCTTCTCCTAGCCTTGCCTAGCTTTCTCAGTTTTCGTGCAGGTTGCCTTGGCACGCTTTGAATTTTAGATTTTTCCGCTAATCTAAAGAGGTCCTACTCAACGGCTTTGCAATTGTTTCTTAAACTTTTGAACCTTTTCAACCATTTCAAGTTTTTGGCATCCTCTCTGGAATTGACTACTTTTGGTTTTCCAAAGTTGTCGACCCTTAATAGACTAGCATGCTTAACCGCTGAACAAATTAACAAGCGAGACGGCAAACTTTTTAAGCGTTTGAAAGGAGAAAGCAAGCCTTGTATATGGCTCTTGTCAGTCTCTTTGAAAATTTTCCATGAAACTATTAGTTTGAAAGTCCCAAATGCTAATCTCATCTGATATTCATGAAAGCCCAGGAGACCTCGACTCTCGCTGCTGAAGCCTCGGAGGATGAGTTGCACTTCAAGGCGAAGAAGCCGAAACATGCCTTTCGAAGCAAGGCCCGGGGGGTTGGGAACTTGAAAAAGGCAACGAGGGGAATTTGCGAGCTACTTCTTTTTCTTCTTCCGAGTTCTCGGTCTGTGTGTGTGTGGGATACGGCTGCCCCATCCTGCTGTCCGCAGTTGCTTCTAAAGGTGGATCCAAAGGCGCCGCTGCAGAGGCGGCTGCTGCAAGAGATCCACGAGACCTTGCCAGGTTTTAGGTTTATCCTGCGGTGTTATGGCTCGTGCGCGGCCTGGACAAGAGTCAGACGCAAAGCAATCGTAGAGTTTTGTGGGATGCCATGCCTAGCCATCATAACCTGTAGCTGACTGAAGTGCGACGCCATTCATCCCATGCTTGCCACATGCAACCGACTCAGGAGATGCAGAACACCACGCATCTGCTGATACCAAAGCGGCCCCTTTGAGACACACCAGCACATTGCTTTAGTGGCCCCGTGCCCTTTTCCGTCCACAACGGTCAGCCTCTTTTGCCTACAATGTTTAGCCTCGAGCTGAACAACTGTTCGCAGCGTTCCGAGGTTTAAAGCTTGGCCCGTAGTGTACCAGCGCCGAGTTTTAAGAGAACTCTAGTTTCCCCAAACTACAGCAACATCTGATCCTGTGTCGACCTGAGTCCCAGACTGAACGCATCTGAATTTGAACCCTTTGCAGCGGGCGGAGGGAGGGCTCAGACATTTCAGAGCAGAAGCAGCGACTTAATTTAGAGAAAGGCCTCCACCAAGCCAGGTCATTCCAGCAGCTTGTCAAAGACATCTTGAAGGAGTTCGAGAAGAAAGAGGACGAGCTCCGCAGGATGAAGTTCAAAGAAGAGCACGCTGCCTGCAGTGCTCTTGAGTGTTGGGGTTGTGGGCTTTGAGACTGGGACATTAGAGAGAGAGAGAGAGAGAGAGAGAGAGAGAGAGAGAGAGAGACGGACCCTCGGACTTCACGCGCCCCTTGGGGCAGCCTTCCCTTCGGGGGGGGCTATGCGTGCAGGAGAGAGACAGCGAGAGAGAGAGACAGCGAGAGAGAGAGAGACAGAGAGAGAGATCGGGGCTTGCCACTAGCCCCAAAGAGAGAGAGAGAGAGAGAGAGAGAGAGAGAGAGAGAGAGCGGTGGGTCGGGGCGGGGCGGGGCGGGGCGACTGATGTCCGCTCCCTGACACCGTTGGTCCTAAACTTCCTGAACGCTAAGCCATGCTAAGCCCCAAATGCTGAACCAGCTCTGCACATGAGACATGCAGGGGTGAACATCGGGTATAGTCAGCATAGTCACCCTCGGAGACAGGTGAGGGGGTCAACCCAGCGTCGGTGGGTCCACCCCGGAAGCACCAAGAAAGAAAGACAGAAAAAGAGACAGAGAGAGAGAGAGAGAGAGAGAGAGAGCCGGCTAGCAGTGTCACCGGTCAAGGGGAAAAGTAAGGTACCGGGCAGGCGCAAGTGGAATCCCGATGATTTCAGGGGGAAAGGCCCCAAGGGGATAGCAGGGGGGGGGGGACAGGGAATCCAAACAGCCTGGGAATCAACCTCCACCGAGACCGGACTTGACCTGGGCGCGCCCAGTGCGCGGGGGACCCCCCGGGGTTCTCCAAGCCCTGTAGAAGAAGAAGAAGAAGAAGAAGAAGAAGAAGAAGAAGAATAAGAAGAGAGGGAAAACTCTTGGGCTCCTCATGCCCCGTAGAGGAAGAGGAAGAGGAAGAGGAAGAGGACAGGGCCAAGTGCGCAGGCTTCGGCCTATGTCCTAACGAAGCGAACGAAACGGAGAGGGGGAGAGCCGGAGGGGAAGGGGAGAAGGAGACGGAGAATGCCGATGACGACGTGATTTGAATGATGCTGGAGTTCGCATGTTTGTTTTGGCATGATGCTCGCTCCACATGGCGGCCCGAGGCTGCACACACACCTTCCCGAGGATCGCGACTTAGCAAGGAGCCGAAGTTAAGAACTTGACACATAGTTTCACGTGTCTATTTATACATTTATCTATGTAGAAATTTACATTATATATATATACGCTTAGTATCTTATGTTATATATATTTATGTATTGCGACAGCATGTGCATCTATGTGAATCGTGCGACCTCCACTCCCTTAGTTTGATACCATTTTTAGCCCTGCTGCTCAACGCTTCTTCCTTCAGCTTGTAAATTTTGCTTCTTCATCGCTAGAAGAAGCCAGTGCGCAGTTTCGGGACGACACCGGCTGTTAACACGCAAAACGGTTCACAATCGTTTGATACCGATCTCGCTTCCTCAACCAGGAAGCCATAGTTCTCCCCTCTTCAAACACAAGTCCTTGGGTAGGAGTCGTGTGGGAATTCGCATGGAGACGACGGCCCTGTTGGCCCTTCATGAGGCAACGGATTGCTTTCACTGCTACACGTTCACCTCCTCACATGAAAAAATCTGCTCGACAAGAGGCTGCAGAGATGTACTTGGTTGGCATCCTCGAGGATCGGACGGGATGTTGAGAGGCACGCAAGCAAAAGGCAATGCTTGTTTGACAAAGCTTAGCACTGAGCACACTTGGGTTGCAAGACATTCGTTCACATTGCGGTTGCATTCTCGTGAACGCACGTTTCCAGAACTTTGGGCAGGGACACGGTGCTGAAATGTTTTCAATGTGCTACACGATGGAGAACCTGAGTTGTCGAGGCATTACCAACAGTTCCCCACAGTTTTCAATTTCGAAGGGCTGACCGTCAGTATTGCCCAGAAACCTCCGCACCCAACCTTTGCCCGAACCCAGAGTAGCTCATCACCCATGACCATTTCAACATGTAGCGAAGTTAACTTCTTGGACTGTTAGATTGAGAGGACGGTAACCTCTGTGCCGTGCACAACAAGCGCGTCACCCTTATGCCACGAGACATGAGCTTGGTGGGTAGACTTCGGCGAGTGAAGCTCAAGGAGGACGGCGACAATCACCAATCGGAACAAGGCGACTCCCCAGCCTAATGAGCGCGTACCATAGCACCCATATGCACCCATGCAGCAGTTGGTAAGCTTTCGTCCAGGCAGGCTGCCTGCGTAATGTTGCACCTGCTTTAGTGTGTGGGGCCCCTCCCTTCCCCTGAACAGTCGACGCCCTCTTTAAACGATTGTGATTTTAAAAGGGGTGAGTTTACGAACTTAAAACGGATCCAGCCTATTGTTCGAGGTTGGGCTGGCTCCTGGACCACCCCTTTGCCGGATTGATCAAGAGTCTTTTTTATAAATATGTTTTTAAAGGGGAATTCTTGGTTTCGGCTCTGTTGGGAATCCGGGTTTTCGGGATCTTGGAAAGGAGGCCTGCCTTTAAGGCCTGGGGCCAGGACACAACGCATGTCCCGAAACAGTGCCCATTATTCGAGGTTAGGCTGGCTCCTAGACCACCCCTTTGACGATTGATGGAGACAATTTTTTCCAGTATGGTTTTGAAAGGGAAGTCTTGATTTCGTCAGGTAGCGCCGTTAGCGGGGTGGTCTTCCGGGAGTATGAGGGGGGGGGGTTGGTTTCCGGGAGTATGAGGGGGTTGTCTTTTTCGGGAGTATGAGGGGGGGGGGGTGGGGGTTGCTTGCGGGATTATAGGGGGGGGGGGGGTTGTTTTTCCGGGAGTATGAGGGGGGGGGGGGGGGGGTGGGGTCTTCCCCGGGTATTAAGGGGGGGGGGGGGGGTTGTCAGTCTTCTTCCCCCCCCCCCAGGTGTAGCAGCAGCAGTAGCAGTAGCTAGAAGTAGCAGTAGCAGTAGCAGTAGCAGTGCAGTAGCAGTAGTAGTAGTAGTAGTAGCAGTAGCAGTAGCAGTAGCAGTAGCAGTAGTAGTAGTAGTAGTAGTAGTAGTAGTAGTAGTAGTAGTAGTAGTAGTAGTAGTAGTAGTAGTAGTAGTAGTAGTAGTAGTAGTAGTAGTAGTAGTAGTAGTAGTAGTAGTAGTAGTAGTAGTAGTAAGTAGTAGTAGTAGTAGTAGTAGTAGTAGTAGTAGTAGTAGTAGTAGTAGTAGTAGTAGTAGTAGTAGTAGTAGTAGTAGTAGTAGTAGTAGTAGTAGTAGTAGTAGTAGTAGTATAGTAGTAGTAGTAGTAGTAGTAGTAGTAGTAGTAGTAGTAGTAGTAGTAGTAGTAGTAGTAGTAGTAGTAGAGTAGTAGTAGTAGTTAGTAGTAGTAGTTTAGTAGTAGTAGTAGTAGTAGTAGTAGTAGTAGAGTAGTAGTAGTACTAGTAGTTAGTAGTAGTAGTAGTAGTAGTAGTAGTAGTAGTAGTAGTAGTAGTAGTAGTAGTAGTAGTAGTAGTAGTAGTAGTAGTAGTAGTAGTAGTAGTAGTAGTAGTAGTAGTAGTAGTAGTAGTAGTAGTAGTAGTAGTAGTAGTAGTAGTAGTAGTAGTAGTAGTAGTAGTAGTAGTAGTAGTAGTAGTAGTAGTAGCAGTAGCAGTAGCAGTAGCAGTAGCAGTAGCAGTAGTAGTAGTAGTAGTAGTAGTAGTAGTAGTAGTAGTAGTAGTAGTAGTAGTAGTAGGAGGAGGAGTAGTAGTAGTAGTAGTAGTAGTAGTAGTAGTAGGAGTAGTAGTAGTAGTAGTAGTAGCAGTAGTCGTAGTCGTAGTCGGTCAAAAAGCGGGGGGGTTGGGGGGGGGCGCAGCCCCCCCCATTTGCTCAGATTGCCCTATAGTCCTACACTGTCGGTCTGCTGGAATGAGTAGAGAAGTAGAGCATTAGTGTAAATTCCACCCCCCCGTTTCTTTGTTTCTTGTCTTCATTCCTCGAAGATTAGAGAAGCGGAGAATTCATAGAGAATTAGAGTATGATCCAAATGACAACAAAGTCCTTTCTGACGTAATCAAAAAGCGGGGGGGTTGGGGGGGGGCGCAGCCCCCCCCATTTGCTCAGATTGCCCTATGGTCCTACACTGTCGGTCTGCTGGGATAGAATGAGTAGAGAAGTAGAGAATTTGTCTAAATTCCACCCCCCTCGTTTCTTGTTTTTGTTTCTTGTATTCATTCTTCGAACATTTGAGAAGTAGAGAATTGATAGAGAATTAAAGTACAATCCAGATGACAACAAAGTCTTTCGGACGTATCAACCCCCCCTATTTGCTCAGATTGCCCTATAGTCCTACACTGTCGGTTTGCTGAAATAGAATGAGTAGAGAAGTAGAGAATTCGTCTAAATTCCACCCCCCCCCCCGTTTCTTGTTTCTATTTCTTGTATTCATTCCTCGAAAATTAGAGAAGTAGAGAACTGATAGAGAATTAGAGTACAATCCAAATGAGAACAAAATCCTTTCTGACGTAGTCAAAGAGCGGGGGGGTTATGAGGGGGGGGGGGGGGTTTGTCTTTCGGGAGAATTGGGGGGGGGGTCAATCCTTCAGGGAGTATGAGGGGGGGGGGGGGTTGTAATTCTCCCCCCCCCCCGACTAACCCCTCCACCCCATGCCTAACGGCGCGGTCTCGATTTCGTGCCAGCTGGGATTTCGGGTTTTCGTCGGGGTCTTGGAAAGAAGGCTTGCCTTTAAGATTCAGGGGCTTCAAAAACAAACCCTAAATTCTGAGGAAGAAATTCCGGATCCAGGGGCCATTTGACTTTAAAGAGGGTCCCACTCTAGACCCCCACACAGCCAGGGTGTCCGGAATCAACTTGACTCTAAAGAGGGACCCCCACTAAAGCAGGTACAACATTAATCAGTAGAACAATGCAGTTTCTGTTTGGATGCCGATGCCAAGGCATGCTTGCTTCAGAGTAGGGTTGCATGTCTCACCCGTCGAGCTACTGCCGTGTACAGCGCGCAGCTGTGGCAGCAAACGCGGAAAGCCCGCTTGAAACATCTTGTAATTCCCAGGATTGATGCGATTTAATCGCAGGGGCTGGCGATTCCATTAAAATCATGAAAAGTATGCAATCGAAGAACGAGTCGTTTCCTGGGTAGATTTCATGCGATTCCATTCGATTCGTGTTGTGGTTCCTACAAGCTTGAAGCCTAAACCGAGATAAACTCTGTAGATTAGATACCTCCATGAACTAAGCACCCTAGAAAACAAAAATTCCAGGGCCAGACTTGGAAAACTGTCAGCCGCTAACCCAAACCAAATCCGAGCGGACATCCGACGGCTGTGGTCGACAGCAAAGTGTCAGCGAAGGCCGGGCCATGGTTTGGGTGGTTGAGGGATGTTGAGGGCTTGAAAGGGCTGAATGGGAGGACCCTACCCCTCAATCAGTTTTTGTTGGTTTAGTTATGTTTTTCGCGTGTTTTGTTTTTACTTTTTCGGGTTTAAGGTTTAGGGTGCATAAGCCTACATGCTCACATTTGGGGTTCTTACAGGGTTTGGAGTTTAGCAGCATCCAGGAGAGAGGAAGTATAGGGTTTCGGGTTTACGGTTTTGATTGAGCGGCGTCTCAACCCTTAGCCCTAAATCCTGTGGATGTGCAGTTCAGCTATGCGGGCGGCAAAAAACTCCTAAACCAGGCGAAGAAACAAAAACTAAACCCTGCGTTCGCCCGCCTCGTCAGGTTTTGGCCAGCGGGGGCAGGCCTTTTGCCTGCCCCCGCTGTCGTTCCGCATCGTTTGCGCTACCGCTATAGTTTAAGTGAGGGTTTAGGGTTTAGCAACCAGGGAAATACAGAATTCAGGTCAAAGGGCGCGTATGAGGGCAAATCGCACTGCCGTCCCTCCAAAATAAGGTCGTCAAAAGAGGCCTGAAACCTCCGAATTCTGTATTTCCCGGCTGGGGGTCCATGAGACCAATTCATTAATGAGCCCCTTGGGACACGTGCAACACGCCTCGTGGCTCTGCAGATGCTGAACCTTTCACGATGTGCCAGGCCTACGCCGACAACGATGACTTCCTCACCATCCTGCGTTATGGGGGGGATCATGTAGAGTCAAAACGGGCTTCAGCAACGGAACCCTTGCCGGTTCGGTTCGTATCCCGTCTGGCTCGCGGTTCGGCTCCGTGGTCATCCGGCAAACGATTAGATCCCTTGATTCAATCCGTTTGTTTATTGGCCAACAATACGTTCGGTTCGTTTGTACATTTTTGTTCCTGGCGGTTCCTTTCCATACGATTCGGTTCCCAGGGTTCCCGTTCGATTCAAGACTATCCTGAATTCCCCCGTGCTGCTGGAAAGAGGTTCCTCTGTCTCACCAAAGAGCTTCCCATTCCACTCGCAAACACAGGTTCAAGCATGTGCTTGAGGCTCTGCCAGGCTAGTGAAAGGTAGCATCAGCCACGTGTAGACTGGCCGCCTGCCATGGGCAACGTGGTCACGCAAAGTTGCTGCCACGCACATGCCAAGCTGCACCCTGTCGGTGTTAAGATGGGGTTTGTTCAATGTTATTTTTTGTTGTGCAGCTGCTGGTTTTCCATTCGACTACTGCAGGCATGTTATTGACAAAATGGTGAACATCTTGCTGGGGTGCTTCTTGCCACTGGAGAAAGCATGCACTGGCAAAACGGAGGAAGCACGCCTGGAACTTCTTTCAGAATGCCGCAGGGCGCACACGAAGATGAGCTCCTCCTACTCGGCGAACGTGCAGGGCATCTGGAAACCCGAGGAAAGAGCTTTACCTCGTCGTCACGGAGATGGTGGCCCGGTGCAAGTTTGTCTTCACACGCCCCTGCAGAGAGCTGCGGGTGAGGATGTGCCTTTGATCGTCTGGGCACATGGAGGCGCGTCTTCTTGAACATCTTCGTCTAGATGTGCTTAGAGTTTGCCGTGTTTTTCTGTTGGAGACCCGAAGTCCGAAGTCCCGTCGGAGTCCCGAAACTATACCAGAATTACAATCAGAAGGAGACGTTACTTGTAGTATGGACAGCGATTGATTTCGCCTTTTTGCCCTGAATTTGGGCAACAGACAGACAGAGAGACTCCCCCATCATGCAGGCATGTTGATTCCATCGTTTGTTGCGTTAAGTGTTCCGGGACATACTCGAGACGAAAAGAAACAGCACGACAAAGAATTTGTTCCAGCCTGCGCTCTGGGCCTTCGCAGACGTGATTTTGGATAACCGAAGTCGCCAATGCCCGGACCAGTTCGTTGTCGTTTGTGATGATACTCAGCATTAATTACAGTCTACGCAGGGAGAACGGTTTTGACGCCGACACTCGAACGTGAACGAACGCAATTTGGTGAGCACTCCTGGCTCCACCAGGACCTCTCGGGCTTTCGGTTTTAAGTGTTTCGCGCTATGGTTCATGCCCTTGTTGTGTTA
>CAJNDS010002117.1:420000-467500 GCA_905221605.1 Symbiodinium natans | reverse complement strand
ATGTGCATGCCGCAACCGTGCACCCCCACCAAATTCCAGACATGCGCAGGCAGAAGAATGCAATTTGTAGTCTTCCTTTGCCAGAAGCCCAGTGCCCGTTAGCTTGAAAGAATGTGACTTCATGACAAGCTTTGCCATGTGTGAGCTTTGTCAGCTTTGTTGTTTGGCTCCAGGGAAGGTCGAAGGGCTCCGAGGATAGGGCGATTGCATCCTGCGCAGCCATTGTCAAAGCCATGGTTTTCTTCACTGTTTTCGCGACCATCGACTCGATGACGCTGCTATTCGCAATGACCGGCCTTCTAGGATCAAGCGCGTACTCTCTGAAGGCCATTGCAGACTTGGAGTACGACACCCCCTCAGTCGGGATAGGGCTTGCTGCACACGTATAGTAGCAAATTTCGAATCTTGCGACTGCTTGCGACTGCTTCATTGATGTTGTTCTGTTCCATCCAGGATCTGATTAACTCTGTGGACTTCTTCAAGGTCTACAACCAAGCGCATAGAGTGGAGCTCGCGTTCGTCATGTTGAATGCCTTCGCAGTTCTGCCATTCGTGGCAAACTGGTGGCTGTCGCCTATCCAGCTTATATGGGCAGCGGTGAAGGTCTTGCGAGGCGTATCCGGAGGGAACCAGATTGACGAGAAACTGGGACTTGGTTTGAGCGTGGCTTACCGCCTGCACATGTTAAAGGTTGTTTTGTGACTTGTGAGAAAAATATCTTTTTGGGGGGGTTTGAGCAAGCAAGGAAAGATGTCTTCAAGCCAGAGGTGTATGGCCGCCAGCGACGATGGCAGATGGCAGGTTTCTTCGTATACTTGGTTTCAATATTCATCTACTTCGCGCGTGCGATGTGTGCAGTCATGGATATCCACGTCCACGGCATCTCACCGTATGATTGAGATTCTGGCTTTAGCCCTGGCATGAGCTAGATTGAGGCACCAGTCCTTGTATTGGTATTGATAATGAAGTTGCTCACCCTGCATGTGAATTCCGAGCCGACGAACCATTCGCACAGATATACCGATAGCTTGGAGATGTATGCAAAAAGCAGCGCAGCAGTTGCGACTTTGCATGTGTGTACCCAGTGGGAAATGGACCAGATGCTGCAGCGCTCTTTCTAAGTGAGCCTTTTTCATGGTTGAAATTGCAGGTCCTTGTCGCTTACCCTTATTGAGGAGAGCATGTCTGGCCGCGATTCTGCAAGTGCCTCAGAAGACAAAGCAAACGCCCAAGCCATCTCGGGGCCAGTGTGCCAACCCGTCGGTGCTGCCTACTCAGGCCAAAGAGACGCTGGCCGAGGCAGGATGCGATGAAACACTTCAAGATGAGCGTCCGCGCTGCGAGATGGAGTCTCGGAACAAAAGTGCTGCCAGTTGCTGGACATCGTCGAGGAGATCGCACGAGTTGCAGCGACCTTGGCGGAACGAGGGCCAATACTTCGTAGGCACGTTGCGTGTCGCAGCTGCTGCTCTGGTGTGTGCATGTGCAGCTACATGCGATGTCTGCTCACGTGCCCAGCACAAGGCTAAGACCACCAACAAGACGAAGTGTCGAGCCCAAGACGTACGGGTGCACATGATGTTTCCACCCTTGTCTGACATGAGAGTTCGGTGATGAGTCACACTTGATCATCACGCGTGGCATATTACGAAAGCAAGCAGCGACATTGCCTTTGAACAGTCGCTGGAAACTGTATACGTGGTCACGTGCCCCCTGGCCCTCGCCATGACGGCCCCATAGCTTGGGACGCTCCCACGCCCAACACTTGTGAAAGCACCAAGCAGAACGTTCCCGAAGATTAGTTTTCAGCCGAAATATTTTCTCCTAGCAACATGAAAAGATACAATTCGGAAGTTGGAAGTACTGAATTTTTGAATCGCATGTTTTTCTGTCATGGTAAATGGTGAACGTTCATTTGCTTTTGTTGGTTGCTTTGTTGCCAATTCTGTTTGCCGGCGTCTTGAATCCAAGTCTCTCTACCCCAGACGATAACATGAAGGGGGTGCCAGGAATGCCAAACGCCTGACCATGTGCAACTCTGGATCAAGCCATTCCTACATCAACTACTTGTGCCAACATCCGAGGAAGAAGCTTGCTGAGAGCCTTGCATTCATTGCGCCTGCAAGGGCCTCATCTCTTAGCAGAGCTCAACAAGCAACCTTAGCATCTCCCAGGAATTTGGTCCAAGGATAAACATTCAACTAATTTGCAGGAGTTCGGAAGGCACGGCTTGTGCTTTGTGCATCTTGTGGGCTTTATACTCGCAACAGACCCATGCGAGCATTCGTTTGAATAACGCCGTTTGCTTGCGAGGTTGCCGCAGAGCTTTTCGTGCAAGACTCCCCAGCCCTTGTGCGGGAGGCAAAGCGAAAACATTTGAGAGGGCGACGGGCAAGCGCACGAACCCTCAACTTTGCACTTGTGCAAGTCTAGGTCTGCAAGTCCCAGCCAGGCTGCCCGAATGGCGTGGCGCGAGCTTGGGTACTTCTCGTCCGACACGCGCTCTGCATTTGGGTTGACCGTGTTGAACCTGTTTTCGTCTCCGTGTATTGGCGCGGAATCGCCGACAGCCTGGGTTCCACCTTGAACCTGAGAGAGTCTCAGAGATACACAGAGGCTCTGGGGACAGGGCGGATAGGGGAGAAGCCATGTCCCAAGCAGCCCCCGACATGACCCGAAGCCACGAGGAATGAACCGAAAGCACAGAGAGCGAAATCCTCACCAAATGCACGGCTTCACACTCTTTGCTAGCAAGAAGACTCCATATGCAGAAGCTTATTGTGTATTTTGTGAAGGGCCCCCCCCACAGAAGTGAAGCCCACTTCCAGGATGACACGCTCACCAGCTTGTGTGGTTCTGCTTGGAGCTGAGAGAATATGCTAGCCAGGATCTTCCACACACATTGTTCTTGCTAACTGCTGTTGCTGAGCACATTTGAGGACTCTTACGGCTATGCAGCTAGCTTAGGGCATAAGGCGTCGTTCGGCAAAACTCGAACCTAGTGAGCCGGAGGCTGCATGATAATTTGCTGACTTGCCTGAATATGTTGGAGCAAGAAGTGGCTCAGTTTAATCTGGGATAATATGGTGATGGTCCCCTGCTGCTATCACGGTGGCATTTCTGGTCTCGCACTACTAGAAACAGTATTTGTGCTATTAGAAACAGGTTCTTGGAGAGTTTTGGCGCCCATGATTGCCTTGCAGAATGGCTCCGTCAAGCAGGAAGGACGACACAGGACCATATCTGAAAGCGGGACTCGTTGTTTAGCAAGACTCTTATGTTAACCGAGGTTTGCGGGTCCTCGCCAGAGAATGAGCCGATGGAGGGGGAGGATCATCTGACGACGGGCTGACCGTATCTGAATACGTTCGGAGCAGCTTGCCAGATTAGACCGCCGCAAGCTGAGCGAATGTAGGCCCGACGCATGACAGCATGTTCTGGGATAGGCATGCCAGAGCCCGGGCCTTGGAGGAGGACGACGAGGAAGACGAGCCTGCAACTGGTGCTGGTAGGGCTCCTTGAACGTTTCTTCGGGCATCGGTGACATTTCCCACTTAGTGGTCGGCACCCTCTCGATCCAAAGCTGAAGGCTATAACTGAGATCTCGGACCGATACGCGAAGCCTTTGCCTAGGCGGTCGCAAAGCAGCCTTTGACAGTGCAATCACGGCCCTGAAGGCCTGGCCAGGGGGGTGTATTGCAGCTGCGGAGGTTGCTGACGCTGCGCGAGGGGTGCAGCTTGCAGCTGTGCTTTACGGGGTGGTCTCCTGTGAAGTCGAGATATTCTTAATATTCTTGCTTCAGGGATGTAGAGGTGCTCAAAAGCCAGATGCAGCTCGATCGGTGCTCCGTCTTTGGCAGGAAGGTGGGGATGCCGACGAGGACTCGTCGAAGATGCGTGCGGCTTTAGGACAACTATCAAGCCTAAGTTCGAGTCCAAGCACAGGGTTAGGATCTACATGTTGCTGCGCATGTCCCCTTCACAGCAGGCCTTTGAAGGTTGGCCCGCGCAACTCTGACGAGAAAGTTGCTGACATGAGAAGCATGTGCCATCCCAATGGTTGCTTGACACTTCCACATAGCATCGCTCCAGTAGATGACTTCCAGATCATCCGGACACTGTCGCAGGATGATGAAGGCGTGACTACGCTCGACAACATGGGCGCACGGGCCCTGAAGACGCTTCATGTCTCGTGTGCGCAACACTGCACTTGCATTTCTTCTGCATTCTATAGCGCTCTGCAAGGAGGTGATGCTTGCTAGGAATTGTCTACAGTAGTCGGCCAAAAAGCGGCAGGAGGGGGGAGTTCGCTGAAGGCACCGGCAGGTGCCATTACGTGGCACTTTCTAGACGCAATTGCAAACACATTCTCTTGAAGCTCTATGTTGGAAGCATAGTGGCAGAGCTGTGGCGTAGGAGTTAAGATTTCGCTCGTCCATTAATGAAAACATAGTAAACCCGGAACCAGAGATCGAAGCAGATCAACTGTATGCCGATATGCCGACTGTTCGTCAAAGTCGTACATCGGGATGCCCTTTGGGTTCAGAGATTGCTGCTTTTGCTCAGCTCTCGCGCACTCCTCAAGGCCGGAAGGCCCCCCTTCAGTCTACATTTGCCGTGCATACTGTAAACACCCAAGCGCTCCCCACAAGGTGCTCTCGGAGCTTTTGGGTGAAGAGAACAACGAGCTGATTGAATCCTTTGCAGCATCAGGCCGCGAAAAAACATGTGAAACGCAGGCTCGATTGTCCAGGTCTTCTAGCTGTGGAATGGCTTTGAAGAGGTGCTGTGGTCGCGGGAGATGTTGTTGTTTTGCTGACGTGGCGCGGGTTTTTAAGATGTTGTGGGAGTTGTCATAGCGCTTCTTGAGTTTGGAAGTGGCATCAAGTCAACGTCGAAAACCACCTGGAACTCGAGAGGTCTTGAGGGCGCTGACACCAGGCCAAAAAAGACTTTGACCAAGAGGCTGTCATGTTTTGGGATTGTCGCCTGGTAGTTCGCTGCAGAGATGTGTGCAAAGCTGGTTGGAATGTCTGCAGCAAAATTTGGGATCGTCCATGATTGAAGGGGAGCCGCGCAACTGCTCCCCACTACCTACTACTGGTTACCCACAAGTACCCGCATCTGGGCTTGTGCAACGACAAACAAACGAAGAAAACCAAAAACGACAAAGAAAGCCATAAACAAGGAGGAAACAACGATAAACCAACCACAACAAATGAGGCGACACGCTCGCCCGCAAGCCCGCACGCATGCTCGCACGCACACATCTCTAGAAATACAGCACAAGAGCAAACAAAACGAAAACAATGAGTAATCCTTTGTATGTTCTAGCTTAATAGGGGAATCAGTGGCCCCGGGAACAGCTTCAAGTCTTTGCAGAGGCAAAAAGAGGAGCTTATCAAAAAGACTCATACAAGGTTGTTTGTAAAAGCTGTTCCCCATTTTTGCCCT
The DNA here is from genome assembly GCA_905221605.1 of Symbiodinium natans. Classification (NCBI taxonomy): domain Eukaryota; class Dinophyceae; order Suessiales; family Symbiodiniaceae; genus Symbiodinium; species Symbiodinium natans. Next base: position 462,046 of record CAJNDS010002117.1, on the reverse strand, counting down.
GAACGGTTACTTTGGTTCAATTTGTGCCACCGGCTTTTCCAGAGGAGGTATTTCATGTTGCCCCCTTTGCCCCTGCTCGTGCCAATTCATCTTGCCCACTGCTGAGTAGTGGGGCCAGTGAGTTAAGCTCCCCCTCCCGCGCCCCTCCCGGTCTCAGATGAGCCACAAGTCTGCTGACAATCAAGGCAACAGCATCTCCTCCTTGGGCAAGTGCGTATGGACCAAGCTCCCCCACCCCCCCCCTCGCCGCGCTCCCGCACAAGTATGAAAAGTCTGAGGTATGCCTCACAGTCACACAGAAGCGAGTTCGTCAAGGGGCACACTTCTGGCTGCTCTGGGGCCAGGTGCAAGCCCGCCCCTTTGCTTGCAGAAAAGTTGGCCTCACCGTACGCATAAATTTTTCAGACCTGGGGAATCCCATGAGCCATGGCACTGGCTGGGAGGAGGGGGCCGCGGGGGAAGGGTTACAGTCCTGTGCCACGCAACTTCACGCAACTCGTGCAACTCGTTCATCAAAGAACATGGCAAGCTGTTGAGAAGCTTTTCATCTGGAAGCATCCGACGTTGCTTGGGCCGCGTGCGTTGTGTGAGAGCAACCAGAAGCTACATCTACCGGAATCTACCTATGGCATTGGCGTTTACCTTATTCTGTGCTTGATCTTCTTGTCTCGTCGGGGCGCAGAAATGTGGCCGTGGAAAGCCCGTGAACTCCGCCAATGACTTGGCCACACATCCTGAACAAGTCTTGAAGGGACGGTGTGAAGAGCGGACGTCAAGATGTTCCCGCTCGCCCTAGAAAAAATTTGAAAGGGCTGCAACGGCTGCAACTCTAAACAATGACACCAGGCAACAAGAAAAAAACCTCACGAGCTACCCAGCCAATCTGTTCTCAGTAGCTTGTATCAAGTGAATCAAGTCCCGCTGGCTCTGGGCACCTTTCGTGTGTGCTGCGAAGATCTGCGAAGCTAGGCAGAAGAAGCTCCGTCGAAAGCAAGAGGATGCCGTCCGTCGCTTGCGCGAGGTGGATCAGGGTGTGATCGGGCACGGTTCCTTTCATGCAAAATCTGAGGGGATCGACAACGTGAGAGTTGTGGTGACTCGTGCTTCTGGCTTGCTCCTATACCAAACTCCAAGGCGCAAGCTACAAACTTGGTGCTAGGTCGACCTCCTGGAGGTTTTCTTGACAAGACACGGTCAGAAGCCGGCGCCCTAGAGTCAGAAGCAGCATTGAGCAGAGCAAAAGTGAAGCGTCAGTGCTATGGCATGATGGAACGTCTAACTATATGATGGACTCACATTCTTACACTATTTTATCATTACACAATTGTACGATTATACTACTACCTTGTTGCATGATTATATGCTTATATAACTATATTGTTTTATTCTTGTGCGCTTATGTCGTAGTGTATTATATAATTACATTATCACATTATGAGTATTATTGCTCCCCCCCCGACTCAAAACCTACCGTTTCCTAGTTGTCTACGCTTGTGTGACAGCAAAACCACCCTCACAATGAACACCGAACACTCCACAACAATATTCCGTCCAACCTCTCAGAGCAACACCCGTCCATGCCTTGCAACACTACACTGCAGTCACTACAGCATTCTGTCTAACCTATCACAAAAGCATTGCGGCATGTTACTTTTGCGCGTAGGCGAAATCCTAAGGAGCGGGATCCCCAAACCTTATTCCCTAAATTTTGCTCCCTGAATCCTTTCCCTAATCCTGCAGAGGGGGATCCTGACATCCTGAAGAAAAGACCCCCTAAGTATTGCCATTTGATTAGAATTAGTGGTTTTGTAATCTTGTGTTATCATTCTTATCGCATTGTTTGCATTATACTAATTACTATACCATTGTCTTGCTACATGCTTGTTTCATTTTGATCAGATTATTACGTGATTAATGCATCATCTGTTGACCATTACTATGTTATTATTGTATTACTATACTATCTTGTTATCTTGTTAAGTTGTACTATTTCACATGGCTCTGTTGCTGCTAGGCGTTGCTCTCACGTTCAAAATGCCCATCCAAGGCGGGCGGTGAGCCTCGACTTGGTCCAAGACTTGTTCTCGGTCCGCTGCTCGGAAGTTGCCCATCAAGATAATCAGATAAATCATACTACTATAAAATTCAATTAAAGCGTACAACAATTACAATATGTAGAAATATAATAATCGAACAAATATGAAAATAAATGCAGAGAGAGAGAGAGAGAAGACTCAAATAGCACAAAATCACAATAGTAAGATCATGGAAACATATAAGAAAATAGGCAGCATAACCACATGAAAGAATTCGTGTGTATAAATAAATAAATAAATAAATAAATAAATATATATATATATATATACATATACATATACAAATATATATATATATATATATATATATATATATATATATATGATTCGGCCCCCGGCGGGCCCCCCCCCCCCCCCCCCCCCTACCCCCCCCCCCCCCCCCCCCAATGGCATCCCCCCCCCCCCCCCCCTGTGGTGTGGTTGGGGGTTGGTTTTAGGGTTTTAGGGTTTAGGGTTTAGGGTTTAGGGTGTGTCAGGGGAGGGCGCGCGCTCGGGTGTGAAACACCCCGGGCCGCGCGCTCGCGTTGCCCGTCAACCCACCCCGGCCACCCAAACTATACTCTATTAGGGTTTAGGGTTTATGGAATTTACTTTCTTGTGCTCTGATGCTTGCTTTGATGTTTTTAAAGTTGCGCTGTTAGGGTTTAAGCTAGGGTTGGGGGTAGCCTCGGCCCTTTTCGGGCCTTCGGCGTGTCAGGGCCCGTAGAGGCCCTTATTTATTTGAAGGTCAGGGAAACCCTTTGTGTCTGCTCCTGGATTCCCCTTCTTTAAGGGCCTCAATTTAGCGATTTCACTACCAAAAAATCGCATTTTTCATTGCGGGTACGGGCATCCTGGGTCCCCCTTCTTTTAGGGGGGCCTTTTGAAGCCTTTTGAAGCATTTTGGTGGCTCTTGGGGTCTCTCGGGGCCTTGTTCGGACCTTCGGCGTGTCAGAGGATTTATTCATTTAAAGGTCAGGGAACCTATGAATGAGTTTTTCGCCAATGGGTATTTCAATCGCTAGGGTTTAAGCTCGGGTTCGGGGTAGCCTCGGCCCTTTTCGGGCCTTCGGCAAGTTAGGGCCCGTAGAGGCCCTTATTTGCTTGAAGGCCTTCACAGGGTTTTGTGGTATTGGGGTTTAAGCGGGGTTCGGGGTAGCCTCGGCCCTTTTCGGGCCTTCGGCGCGTTAGGGCCCGTAGAGGCCCTTATTTACTTGAAGGCCGTCGTAGGGTTTTGCGGTGTTAGGGTTTAGGTTGGGGTTCGGGGTAGCCTCGGTCCTTTTCGGGCCTTCGGCACGTCAGGGCTCGTAGAGGTCCTTGCTGATTTGGGGGGAGCCATCGATTTCAGTACTAAAAAAGAACATTTTTCATTGCGGGCAGGGGTGCCTAAAACCATCGTTTTCAATATTAAAAAATCGAATTTTTCATTGCGGGCACGGACAAATCTTGTGGTCCCCCTTCCTTTAGTGGGCCTTTTGAAGCTTTTGAAGCCTTTTGGTGCCTCTTGGGGGGCTTCCTGGGGTTGGTGTGGGGGGCCCTTGACAGGGGTGATTGGGGGGCCCTGACCGCCCTTGCCCGGCCAAAAAAACCCTTCTTGGTCGGGGGGCCCCTTGCTAGGTGGCTAGGGAAGCGCTTGGCCTGGGGGGCCCTTGGCCGGAAGGCCTTGACCCCTTGGCCTGGGGGGTTTGGGGCCCCTGAACCGACCTCCAGAGGCAAAGGGTTACGATTTGGGGTTATACTTCAGCTACGCTAAAGGTGGTCTGGGTGCCGGCCATCCCTTAGCCGAGTACTGACGTTGTCGTAAAGAAGGCCGATGTCCGTTGGCCTGTCCAGGACAGACGGTGAGGCTTAACCCTCACCTTTCCGTTTCTCTTTTCGCTTGGGCGCTCGGGCTGTAAGGCCCTCGGCCGAGCGTTCGGGGTCTGTCGCTCGACGGAAGCGACCCCTCACTTAGTTTAGGGTTTAGGGTTTTAGGGTTTTAGGGTTTTAGGGTTTTAGGGTTTTAGGGTTTTAGGGTTTTAGGGTTTTAGGGTTTAGGGTTTAGGGTTTAGGGTCTTGCCCGCGGATGGGGTACTAAGATGAATCCCCCCCCCCCCCCTGTGGTGTGGTTGGGGGTTGGTTTTAGGCTTAGGGTTTAGGGTTCAGGGTTTTAGGGTTGAGGGTTTAAGGTTTAAGACTTAAGGTTTAGGGTTTAGGGTTAGGGTTTAGGTTTTAGGGTTTAGGGTTTAGGGTTTAGGGTTTAGGGACCGTAGAGTAGACTTGGGGGGGGGGGGGGGATACCATTGGGGGGGGGGGGAGGCCCAGGACGCTCGACGCTGAACCATATGGGGGGGGGGGGAGGCCCAGGACGCTCGACGCTGAACCATATATGCCCTCTGTCCAGGAAGGGGGGGAAGGGGGGGGACCAACACTCCAAAATTCCTCGAGTTTCCAAAAATCCAAAAATCCAAAAATCCCAACCCAAGTTTCGGATTTTTGGAAACTCGAGCGGGAGCCTCAAAATCCAAAAACCCAAAATTCCTCGAGTTTCCAAAAATCCGAAATTCCAAAAACTCCAACCCAAGTTTCGGATGTTTGGAAACTCGAGCGGGAGCCTCAAAATCCAAAACTCTAAAATTCCTCGAGTTTCCAAAAATCCAAAAACTCCAACCCAAGTTTCGGATTTTTGGAAACTCGAGCGGGAGCCTCAAAATCCAAAATTCGTGCTCCCGCTCGAGTTTCCAAAAATCCAAACCTTGGGGTGGGTTTTTTGGATTTTTTGGATTTTTGGAAACTCGAGGAATTTTGGGTTTTTGGATGTTGAGGCTCCCGCTCGAGTTTCCAAAAATCCAAACCTTTGGGTGGGTTTTTTGGATTTTTGGAAACTCGAGGAATTTTGGATTTTTGGATTTTGAGGCTCCCGCTCGAGTTTCCAAAAATCCAAACCTTGGGCTGGGTTTTTTGGAATTTTGGAAACTCGAGCGGGAGCTCGATTTTTGGATTTTGAGGCTCCCGCTCGAGTTTCCAAAAATCCGAAACTTGGGTTGGGTTTTTTGGAATTTTGGAAACTGGGGTTTTGGAAAGATTTGTTCTGGGGTTCTACACTCATGAGAAATCTATATATATATGTATATATAGGATGTTAAAAAACCGAGAGCTCTTTTAGATTTTTGGAAGATTGGAAACTCGGAGAATTTGGATTGCGGGTCTCCCGCTCGAGTTTCCAAAAATCCAAACCTTGGGGTGGATTTTTTTGGATTTTTGGAATTTCGGAAACTCGAGCGGGAGCGCGATTCTTGGATTTTGAGGCTCCCGCTCGAGTTTCCAAAAATCCAAACCTTGGGGTGGCTTTTTTGGATTTTTGGAATTTCGGAAACTCGAGCGGGAGCGCGATTCTGCAATTTTGAGGCTCCCGCTCGAGTTTCCAAAAATCCGAAACTTGGGTTGGGGTTTTTGGATTTTTGGAGTTTCGGAAACTCGAGCGGGAGGCTCCCGCTCGAGTTTCCAAAAATCCAAACCTTGGGGTGTGTTTTTTGAGTTTTTGGAAATTTGGAAACTGGAGTTTTGGTAAGATTTTTTCAGGGGTTTTACACGGTTTAGTGTTTAGGGTTTAGGGATTTTACACAGATTCCTCATGTAACAGGACTCCTATGAACTATAACCGGTTCTTTTCAATTCGTTAAGGGTTCCTATTCATTTTAATAGGTCTCCTATTTACGTTTATCGGTTCCGAATTTTTTTGATAGCATTCCTATGAATTCAATAGAGGATTCCTATTTATTTTCATAGGATTCCAATAAAGTTTCATAGGGTTCCTTATTTTTCTAATAAGGCTCCTACTAACGTAATAAGATTCCTATCAATTTTAGGGTTCTTATTCATGTTAATGGCATTCGTATTAATGTTAATAGAGGTCTCATTCGTTTGAAAGGAACTCGTTTGAAAGGAATTCCTATTGGTTTAGGCTCATATTCATTTAGTAGGGTTCCTATTAATTCTTGTTGTTGCGAATCTTATTTTTCATAGGAGTCCTGTTAGTTCCTATTAATCTTCACCGCGTTCTTTTGATTTGTTAAGGGTTCCTAGTCATGTTAATCGGCTTCCTATTAGCTCATCCGATAAATTTCGGTAGGATTCCGAAAGGTTCCTACTTATTTTCATAGGATTCCAATAAAGTTTCATATGGTTCCTAATTATTTTGATAAAGCTCCTACTAATTAATCATTTTGAGAAAGCTCCTACTACTGCAATAAGATTCACATCAGTTTCAGAGCTCTTACTCATGTTCATCGGATTCGTATTAATTTTGATAGGTATCTCATTTATTTGAAAGGATTCCTATTGGTTTAGGCTCATATTAATTTTAGTAGGATTCCTATTAGTTAAGGGTTCACATTTTTTTTAGGAGTCCCATTGGTTCCTATTAATTTTAGTAGGGGTCCTCTTCAGTTTATTAGGATTCTTATCAATTATAATAGGGTGCTCATTAACTTTAATAGGGTTCCTATTCATGTTAATAGCTTCCTGTTGTTTTTTATACAGTTCCGATGAATTTTAATAGGGTTCCTATGGATTTAAGTAGAGGATTCCAATTTGTGTTTGTAAGATTCCAATAAATTTTCATAGTTTGCCTATTTTTAATAAGGCTCTTGCAAATATATATGATTCCTATCTAAATACGGTTCTGTCATTTGAATAGGGTTTCCGTTGAATGTGTGTGTGTGTGTGTGGTCGACCAGGGTGCGCTCGGCCTTGTTACAACGCAGCAGCCCCTCCAGCGCGAAGGCTTAAAGGGCCAACCGCGGGCCCCTCATCCATGCGTGTTTGCATCACCCAGATCTCCACGGGCCCGCCCCCCCAAACCAGAAAGAGCAAGATACGCTCAATCCGGCAAGGGTTGGATAGAACACTTGGCAAGACAGCCCGCATCAACGATCCAAAGCTCTTCTCATGGCGATCCCTCGCCAGGATACTAAGCAAGGGATGCAAGCACGGAGACAGGGCAATCTAGTTACTCTAGGGTCCACCACACTCACGCACATCACGCACCGGCAGCACGTTAGGGGCCACCTCCACCAAATGGCACAAGGAGCCATTCCCCTCAAGCTGCACACTTCACTGACAATCAATATGCCCTTGGCGTATGGGTGAGCACCCAAAACTTTAGGTGCCCCCCTGGACAGAAGGGTGGTTTTCCGTTGAATTTAATAGTATTAAGGGTTCTCATTCATTTTAAAGGGTTTCCTCTTCATTTAATAAGATTCCTATTACAACCAAATGAATCCTATGCACTCCACTGTGTGCAGCTATGCTGTCCGTCGCGCCCTCAGCCTTTTTTTCTCGCTTCCGGGGTCTGTCGAAGGGGGGGGGTGAGCATATATATATATATATATATATTTATATTTATATATTCTGTATACATACATCATATGCTCCAAACCAGCAATGGGTGGAAGACTCTTATGCTGTTGCCAGTCGTGCGGTAACTGTTGCTAACCCCCTCCTCCTCCCACGGCGACCTACCGTTGTTTGGTTTTTGTATATGGACGGTAGGACGGAGAACAGTGTCGCGCATGGAGCATCTAAGCAAGACTTGAATTCATGTCCGATCGTGTAGGATTGGTGGCATGAACCTTAAACCTGTAGGGTCTTTTTAGTGATCCCTTTGGTTTCCTATCCAAACAGTTACGCTTTGCACGAAGAAGTTACAGGGTTTTGGGTTTAGAGCCTGGGTGTATCGGGTTTAGGTCTTAGGGTCTATCACAAAGTCCAACGCTTGGCCTAGCGTAACATGTATAACATGGCCAAAGCAACGTATCCTGTTGCGAGCATGTCCTGCCCTCCCTTCCCGGCGCCCAAACCGGAACCATCAAGAATGGGTCTCACATTTCTCTCCTGTCCATTTTTAGTTTTTTCCCACCCCTGCCTATCCACTTTAAAATTTCAGAGAAAAGAAAACATGGAAGTGATGGCAAAGCAATAGGCATGGAGATGGACAGGTCACTCTACATACTCTTGTCTCTCCCTCTCTTCCTTTGCTTGATCCTTCTTCTCTCTTCTTTTTGCCTTCATGCAGTGACAAGGACCAGGAAAACACGAACGAAGTTCCTCCCGATGTGTTTCGTTCTCTCTCTCTCTCTCTCTCTCTCACTCTCTCTCCCCCCTTCCTTCCCTCTCACATTTTCTCTCTCTCTGGCATCTGGTGCTCTCCCATCTCCTCCCAGCTTTTCCGAAACTTTTTCCGAAGCAGAAGGAAAGAACAGAAAGGAAGAGAGGGGAATGGTGGGGAGAAGAAAGGTAGATTACTCCATCGCTCTCGCTGTCTCTTTTCCTGCCTTCTGCCTGTTCTCTTCTCCCTTTCCTCTTCATAAGAATGGAGAAATGCACAAGGAGGAAGACAAGCGAGGGCGGGAAAAAGGCAAGGGAACGGAGAGAGAGAGAGAGAGGCGGGGTGAACACTTGCTGGGCACGAAGTGGGATCCGGGAGTGCGTTGTGTGCAGGGTAGGCCTTGCTGGCGCATTGTAGGCATTGCGTTGCTGCAGTTGCATGTTGCTTAACCTGTGTACGTGCGACAGTTGTCCGAGTGTGTCACTGTGAGTGACTGCAGTGCCTTCGGACGGCATTCTTGTTTTCCCTCCCTCCCGCCCTGTGTCTGCAGGGTTGCAGTGGTTTGCAGCAGCAGCTGTGTCGATTTATCAGCATCGGAGCTGATGTCATCTTGTTTCAGAGTTCCTGAGCTCTGTGCGATCCACCGATGGAAAAGAGCGGGAGTCCTCTGCAAGGGTGCCTCTTCGGTTTGCCGGGTTTGGTCCTGGGGGGCTTGGTTGGTTTTGCGGGCTTCGTTTTCTTTGCTGCACGGTAGGATCCCAGAGAGAGAGAGAGAGAGAGAGAGAGAGAGAGAGAAAAAAAAAAACTCGCTTGGAGCACGCCCTCTGGGCGGTCCTCTCCCTCGGGGGGGGGGGGGGGCTATGTGCGAAGGAAGGAAGGAGGAGAGAGAGAGAGAGAGAGAGAGAGAGAGAGAGAGAGAGAGAGAGAGAGAGAGAGAGAGAGAGAGAGAGAGAGAGAGAGAGAGAGAGAGCGAAGGCCCATAGTGCAGAAGAGGGGAACTGGAACGTGATGTAGGCCTACTGAGCACTTCTAGTCTATGGGGGAACCTCCACACTAAGGGCAGAAGCTGCACAGTCGGTAGGGAAAGCAAATGAAGACCCCAGACGACTGAACGAGGTAGGTATTTACCTGGCTGATGGCTGTTATGTCAAGGGGGCAGTTTCACGCGACAGGCCATATCATGGAGGCCAACAACCTTAACAGCTAATGTGCTGGGCCTAACCGTGTACGCGCCAGTCGAAGTGGTCTCACTGGACCTGACTCACCCTCGGGCGCGCTTCGAGCGCGGGGGGCCAGCAGAAGAAGAAGAAGAAGAAGAAGAAGAAGAGATTTCATGACCTCCAAAGTAAACTGCATAGTGCAGCAATGCTTGGCTCAGCTTTTGTTGTCCTGAGGGGACTCTGTTGTGCAATTGGCCAATATGATTGTAGAGGCTCCTCAAGATGGCAAGTGCAGAGGCTGGAGGCTCTTGATCTTCAGCTTGAGAACGATACCCGCGTGCGTGAGCTGGGTCTGAATCTTCATGATCTTCATTTTAAGCTGCCTGACGAATTCAGGTTAATACCTGAATCACTTAGTGACCTCTTGGGTCCGTTCTCTGATCAGATTGACAGATCGGACGGCTGTGACATTCAGGACTGGTTGGACGGCAGGCAGTTCCGGACCACCATCTCAAGGATGGAGTTGTCCAGAGATGACTGGAAATTAGTCCGTATCGAGAACGCCAACCCTAGGGTCTGCAAGACGCCGGAGCCATTCCACCACAAACTTATGGCTGCCGAAAGGGCTCAACCCAGCAAAGGATCCCCAGTCAACTCGGCCTCTGCCTCCGCAATCTCCGACGGCGATTTTCGAAGGGGTCGCTACTTTGTGAGTGATGCCCGTGCCTCTTTCTTGAGAGAAGCCCGTCTCCCACCGACGGAGACTTTGGCACATCCACACTTGATCCCTGTGGGCTTCCATCGCATCACTGCAGGCTCTGTGAGCAGGGTGCCAGAGCCACACACTCTTCCTCTGAGGTTCTTGAAATTACGACACGCCCGTATCTATGAGAAAGTCACAAGGATGGAGGCTCACCCCTCATCCCACAGAGTCCAGATGGGCCATTTACTTAAGTTTGGGAATCATGTCCCATGGCGGCCTGCCGGAGCGCTGCTACTGATAATGCTACTGGTGGTGTGCTCTGTATTTGCCAGTGCTGGTGAGCAGTCATGCTCTGTGGACTCACTGAGGCCCATGCGGGCACCAATGCGAAGGACCAGCAGATCCTCTGGATAAGAAAATGTACAACGACCCAGAGGGTGAATTCGGTACCCTACAGACGGACCGCGCTGGAAGGGGAATTAAGAGAAGCGATTTAGCGACGTGTGTGAGCCCCTGTTGAGATTGGCTGATAAGTTGTTCGTTTCGATGTTGCAGACGAACAGGATGGTGCCTTCACCACCTGCCCTATCAGCTGGGAGAGCGGCCGTTAGGGATCGGGGCTGCGGCGAGAGCACAGGAGGTCGCCTGGTGTTCAATGGGAGCAGTACAGGGCACAACCTCGACGTCTGAGCTGAGTGACAAAGGAGAGCAGATGAGGGGGAGTTGAGGGAGGATTTCGGGAGGTTTTTGATCAGGTTTGGCAAGAGTTTGCAGTACAGATACGAAACATGTAACCACGTTGCTGTCCATACTAATCCAGCCCTTCGTTAGGGGCACATCCGAGTTCCATTCCTCGAAAAACAAAGTCAAGCTGACCCGTGGAAACCCGGGAAAGCCAATACTATACACCAGCTCACTGGGACTTTAATTCGAGGGCGGGGAAAAGCCATACGACCCCATCTTGTATCAGTGCACGTTTTTTCCCAGGAGCCTTTGGGGAGTGGGCGGGTGATGTTGCGGGGGGAAACTAGCTTGGGGACTCGCCCGCTCTCAGTGTTTTCGATCAAAGTATCGTGGAGTGGAGGAGTATGTGCCGTCAGATACTGTGTGGCTGTAGGTTGCGTGACATTAAGGGCGCGCCCAGCGCGCGGAGGTTCAGGGACTTCTGCCCTGTCCTCCATGCCCGGCAGAAGAAGAGAGAGAGAGAGAGAGAGAGAGAGAGAGAGAGAGAGAGAGAGAGAGAGAGAGAGAGAGAGAGAGAGAGAGAGACAAAGCTGGGGGGCTCAGCCCCCATGCCCCCAAGAAAGAAAGAGAGAGAGAGAGAGAGAGAGAGAGAGAGAGCGCGACAGAGAGAGAGAGAGAGAGAGAGAAAGAGGCCCCGTAGAAGAAGAAGAAGAAGAGAGAGAGACACACCCACCACACCCCGAGTCTCCACCCAATCTTTTGACGGGGCACAGAGTGGGTATCTCGCACAACGCTGGGCCCACGGCCCGTCCGAAGCCCACCCGCGAACACCGCGGGAACGGCAGCAGACGCAAAACATGGGACTCTCGCGCCCTTCTAAGCTCCCCTCTGGGGGGCCTAGCGTGTGAAGAGAGAGAGAGAGAGAGAGAGAGAGAGAGAGAGAGAGAGAGACACACTCACCCACCTTTTCACACCGACAGACTCGGTAACGCATGCCCCGAATAATCTGACTCAATCCCGGGCGCGCCTGGTGTGCGGGGGATCTCCCCCATGCCCTGCAGAAGAGGAAGAAGAAGAAGAATAAGAAGAAGAAGAGAGAGGAAAGATGGAGAGAGAATGAGAGAAAAACATGGAGAAAGAAAGACACCAAGAAAGAAAGAAAAAAGAATGAAAGAGAGGAAAGAGAGAGAAGGAGGTTCAGAACCCGGCCGAAAGGGCCTTGTCCTCCGTCTCTGTTCATTCCTTGCTTTTGCTCCTGTCAGATTGGTGATGAACCAAGACAAGCTTGTGTAGGAAGACAGAGGAGAAGCGGTGGCAGCCACGACGCGGAGCTCTCCACTTCACTCACCTTATGCCCTTCCTCTCTCACCTCTCCTTAGCTCTCCTTTAGTTTGATTTTCTGTTCTGTCGGAAAGGTAGGAGAGAGGAAGGAAAGCAGAGAAATAGGAGAGAAGCAGGACAGTAAATGGACAAAAACACGAAATGAGAAACAGAGAGAGATGAAGATACGCGAATTTTTCCTCTGCCTTTTTTCCTCCCACTCCTCTCTTCCTGCATGGAACGAGGGGGGAAACGGTGAAAGAGGATGAGAGAAATTGAAGAGAAGGTGGGGCGAAATCGAGCGAGCAAGAGAGAAGGAGAAAAAAGGCTTAGGATTTAATTCGGTGCTAAATGCTGCTAAATCAGAAAGAGGGAATCACTTTTTCCTTTGCCTACCTTCTTTGCCCCTCACCTCTTCCTCTTTCTTTCTTCTCTTGCTTACTCACTTGAGAAGCATATGGGAAGAAGCGAGGGATAGTGCGCGGGAAGGGGTGAAAGCTTGTAACCTCAGACAAGGTTGGGTAGGTCAAATTGTTGCATAGGGACGGCCACTTGCAGGCAATGATCAGGCTGATGCACCGGGCCTGTCGCTTAACGGTCGCTGCAAAAGGTGGCTAGGAAGTTTACTGGAACGGCATCTCGCACAATAGCAGCACAGATGCACGGTGTTGACTATGCAGAGTCTTACACCCAAGTACCCGAGGCCAAATCCGGCGCTGGCCCGGAAGCGAAGACCTTGGGCTCTGAGACGTTTCAGCATGTTTCAGCACGTATATGTCCATGTTCGGTGGGCATCGTAGTCAGCCATCGCGCTGCTTTCCTCTCGTCTCATGCAGGCAAGCGCCCCCGATTCAGCAGATGCTGAACAAGGCTCACTATGTCTGCTAATATGCTGATGAGTGAAACTCGTTGTCGGTCGATATTCCCCTGAGGGCTGCAGCAGGTGGATGTTGTAGGACATGTGCATGCTGTGAGCAATCTGCCCGAATTGGCTGGCAGGAAAGGGCAAGCAAAAAGCTCGCAAGAAAGCGCAGTCGAAGGCGATTGATAGAGAACCAGATCACTTCAGCTCCTTGCTTTCTGATGGTGCAGGCAGATGCCGAGCTTCAGCAACTTGAGGTCCATTTGCGGTTTAAGTTCAGACGGACATGGGACATGGGATGCAGGAGGTGGAGCCTCAAGTTCTCAAGCATCCCGGAATTCAGGAGAACCTGGGGCGTCGAATCCACAAGCTGCTGCAAAAACTCTTGAAGTTCATTTGCCAGGAGCTTGGCCAACTGTAGAGTCCAACTCAAGAGTGCTCAGAGTTTGAATGCTTCCGACACGTTCCGGCCATGGTCAGCAACTTCTTCTCATAAATGTTGGTTCTAGCCCCTGGCTTCGTAAACAGGTCGCACAAGTGTCGTACAAGCCCTCGCTGGTGCGCGGCCCGATCTCGGACAACCTGCACAGGATTCAGTAGCTGGGAGAGTTCAGGCCCCAAGTGTCATAAACCTGGGCTCAGGATGGCTCAGGGCTTAGGCTTAGGCAGGCTCTCGGCCCCGCAGTGAGACTCCAGGTTGGCACTCCCCGGACGAATGGGCATCCAGAGCTGCAGCCTCGAGTCGGTTTGAAGGGTGTGCTATTAGCCCCGGGTGATCATAAAGAACGAAATATATCATCACGAGCGCAAATAAAGTGAGGAATAAGTGCTCGAAAGATTAATCATATTCGGCATGCAATAATAGTAGCCCGCGGTAAAAGACGTCTTTCATTACGTTCATTGCGCTCATTTCGTTCGCGAATAAACTAATTCATTTTCTCTCTTCATCATTTTAATGTTAATCATCTGCGGGGGAATAATAAGAAGAACAAAATGAGCCCCGGGTAAAACTAACATAAAGTGAGTGAACAAACGAAACAAGTGCACAAAGTAAACGCGTGCTCGTTGTTCATTTGCTTATTCACTTCACGCATAATATTATCAATGAAAGGATGACAGGTGCGTCCGGAAGATTCAGATGGTGGTTTTTGAGGGTTAACTTCTAGACTCGTGAATCAATGTCTAGGATTGTGGGTAGAAATTCCCACAATTCCCGAACCACATCTGCATTTGCGTATATTTGCCTGCAGCATAAAGCTCCACGGTAACGGACCCAATTCACTGACATGCCGTACTCCACGGTAGCATTTGTTGAAATTCCGCTCAGGCCAAGACTATTTGTTCGTTGGGTCAGACTGCAAAGGTCTGCATGCCGGGACCTTTGCATTCACGTGCGTGGGCAAAAGCATCTTCAAGTGATTTCGCGTTCGGGCGGCATTGAGTGAATGAGGCAAGGTGCCATCTTTGCATATCTTTGCAATAGAGATTGCACAGCTTTGTAACTGCGCGATGTGCGGCTCAGGAGCGGCCCACGCCCATTGGAGGTGTGGGGGAGTCATGGATGTTGTAATTCCAATTCCAAGTTTCATCGTAACGCGTGCGATCTCTGCACCCCGTCAAAAACTCCGCTGTGGTGGTGGCTTGCAGCTTGCGACACACCGGACGGATGGTTTCTTCTGCTTGAGCGTCGGCTTTACATCCCCAATGGTTTCCTGCAGACCCAAGACAATCCCGCAGAGTATCCCAGGAGTGCCCATTCCCAGACTCGGAGAATCCTGCAGAATTTCCTTGGACTGCCCAATCCTAGATGATCCCCTAGTGGGCAGCATCACAATCTGCACAGGTGGGCAGCGCCATGCTGTACTTCTTCTGCGCAGCTCATCAAGCAGCATCCGAGGCCTTTGTGCGGGGCTTCTGTATGTCTGTTTGGCTGTTGCTTCCGGAGCTTTGGTATGAAAATGAGATCAGCCATTGGCAGCTGAAGTTTCCACGTAGCATCCATGTTGCCAATTAAGTAGCCACGTTTAAATGAGCTTGTGATGATATACCCGAAGACATCCTGTTTGAACGTAAGGAATACCAACAATGTTATACGAGAATGATGATACTGTTGATGGAGGAAATCTTGCACCACTTTAAATGGCCGAGCAAAGCAAAGACCCCGCGCCCCCTTTTTAATATTGACTGTTGATCCTCGTCCAATGACAAAAATCTTGCACCACCTCGGTATCCATCATCGTCAATATGATAAAGGAGGTGCGGGGTTATGCGCGTGTGTTGTGTCGCTTGTTTTTAATTCGGTGGTGCAAGATTTCCTCCATCAACTTTAGTATCGGTATTGTTCATAAAAAGCACAAAGAGTTCAGCAAGGCACATGTGTTGTGACTTTGCGGTCGTTAGATGTTCGGCTACATTTTGGGAATGTCTCGTCGCACTCGGTTGGGTTCTCACTGCCGCTAATACCACTACCACCGCTACGATTCTACTTAGCCACTGCCAGCCTAATCTAATTACCACCACCAGTGTAGCAGCCTAGCACTACCAGCCACCACTGCTTCGACGACGACTGCGACGACGGATGTTTTTTTGACAGTTGTGTTCTCACGTGACCAGCTGAGTGGAGCAGACCCTCCCATGCAAAGAGTGCCGAAGCAAATTACAACTATGGTTATACCCACAACTATTTCGCTGACGGTTCATGTCGAACACGTTTGAATGTTGTAAAATGTCTGCGAACAGGCAGTTTGGTGAACTAAAGCTGTGTGTGCTTGTGAGTGGATACAGGATAATGCTAGTTGTTTGGTTGTTTATGAAATTGTCTGCACAAGCTTTGGCAGTAAACATCAAAATGGGGACGATTCGATGGTAAACCTGGGGTGTTCAAGTTTTCTGCGCTATTACATACATTAAGATATTTCATCGTACATTTTGTACTTGTAGCGTATAATTTAAGGGGGCTGTCACCCACAGCCGCTACTCCCAAAGCGACAAACAAGAACTTATGTATGGGCTAAAATTGACCCTCAATGATAGTTCAAGGTATAGTCCTATAAGTTCTGCTCTACTCGCTTCATCAATGAAGATACATTCCATCGTTATTGCAACTCAGTGAATATAGCCAGCCCTAGCTACAAAATTTCAAGCTAGCCCTTGGTTATCCTATGTGCAGGGTCTTGGCGCATCGGTTGCTCCATCCTTCATTCTCCTCCCACGCCCGGGCTGTTCAAACAATACAGTATAACTTCAAAACGCCAACTGGTTCAATTTTCCCGGATTTTCAAATGTTGACATGGGGTGGGGCTTCCAGTATTCCCGACCTGCCAAATAGTACAACTTCTGTATGAGCTAACTTTGACCTCCACTTATTGTAAACCAGATTTGTATGAATAGTTTACATACTTATCTTGGGATGGGGGGAATGTTATGATTCGGAATACTTCTTTAAGTCCCATATGTCGTGCGTATGTATGTGCTTACAAGGCAACATACGCGGCACAGGCGTCTTGGATTTAGCATCTCATGTATTCGTTGATGTTAATAACTAGTGGTTTCTGATTTTAGTTCTACTTTCAGTAAGTTTACGAATGCATCTTAATCATAGTAGTTCCCTCCCAAATTCAATTGCTCAATACGTTAGCAGATGAAGTACAGCTATGGTGATTTTTAAACTTATTACTACTTATACTACTAGCCGGCAGAAAACCAACATTTTCTAAGGTCGAGGCTGGAACAAGTGGGCCCTAGCAACAAAAACCAAAGAACATACGGTTTTTCGACTATGCACTTCTGAAGGTCGAAGCCGAACGCGGTTTCTTAAACTATGTTGGTAGGGAGAAGGCCTCGGCCCGAAAATGTTTGTTCACCAACTCTTTTTCAAGGTCGCAGTCGAAAGCATATAGTTTGAACATCGTGCTTTTGCTTGGTTTTTTGTTGGTAGGGCCAACTTTTTGAGAAGGTCGAGGCTGGAAAATGTTGGTACGACCAACGTTATTTTGAAGGTCCAGACTCCTTAACCCTGAAATTTGCTGAGGTCGGTACCTGAAAATCAAAGAGAAAGGGGTGGATCCATAGGGTGGTACCGTCTACATACGTACTTAAGTCGAAGGCAAGTCAAAGAAACAGTGGAGACGACGGGAGACAAAGGGAGGCCCACCCACATGAAGGGAGACAAAGGGAGACAAAGGGAGACAAAGGGAGACAAAGGGAGACAAAGGGAGACAAAGGGAGACAAAGGGAGACAAAGGGAGACAAAGGGAGAAAAGGGAGACAAAGGGAGACAAAGGGAGACAAAGGGAGACAAGGAGCCCAGGAACCCGGCAACAGTCCTCAGAATGTCGGCAATCCTTAGAACCCCAACAGTAGACTGTTTGGGGAAAGATCGTAGTCTGTTACAAAGTATAGGATGCGATTTGATATTTTAGCACAGTTGAGCAAATTAAGGATAGTTCTAGCATAAGTGTATAGATACTTCTCCCGAATAAGTTTCGCGAGCAGCTACTGGTAAATAGCAAACAGATTTGAACCAGCTTCCACTCAACTGATATGGGTGAAGGTACATTCGGGCTGAGAAGGTTTGTTCGGCCTCAGGGGCCACTTCGGCTGCCTCAGTTCCTCTAGGGGTTTTCGAGGCTTTCACCTAAGAATGAATTCAAAATCTGACTAAACAGGCGTGATGTTCTAAAGTAGCGCAAGTCGTGGTTTTTGTTGTGCGTGGCTGCAAGCTGTAGGTACAGTTTTGCCATGATGTCGGAAGCAGTACAATTCGCAGTATGTTGTGTCTTCGCGCGTCGTTGTCTGGTAGTCGTCGTCACCGTGACGAGTGGTGGGTGGGGTACTGTTGCCCCTGCTGCTTTCAAAGGCGACGTCGGACTCCCCAACAATAGGAGGCTGGATGGTATTTGCTTGTGCGTGAGCATGGCGTGTGCAAACAGCCGCAACCTTGCAACCGTCATGAGATGTTTGTCTATTGCTGCATCTGCGCTTCTCCTGTTGCAGCCGTGGGTTCGTCACAGGTTGGGAATTGGCGAAAGAACTTCTTGCTACAATCCTCCAAGAGTGGGGGGGTAAAAAGGCCAGTCTGTGCATGTCTGGATGAGGTTTCCGAGTGCGCGGGTATTCTGTGTCAGAAGCATCAGGATTGCGACAACTGGTGCCAGTCAACGCTGAGAGCCTTTGCCGCCCAGAGCTCGACTCCGCAGCACATAGGAGCATTCAGGCTGGTAAATAACTTGATATAACGATGAGGACCTCATGTTCTGCAGCCCAACAAACAGCAGCTTGTAAGACTTCCAGCGCTCGGCAAAGGTCCGCATGCCACATCTGTTGCAACAGCTGCCATGGTATGCTTGACATGTTCTTGATGGGGGCGGCGTAATGTGGGACAAGCTTATGTGCCGAGTTGGATGCGCGTGTCAGGATAAAGACAATTCGAAGTTGTCGAAAGGCCGAGCGGGGTGGGTGGGGCGGGGCTCTTGTGACCGATTCATCATGCCTGGCGGCGTTTGTGATTTGAAGGCCGTTTTGGTGAGTAGGATGCTTCGATCTGCTGAGGGTCTGACAGCAGTTGCGATGTAGCTGATCAGGTGCGACAAGGTCTCTAGAAGGCAGTGAAGCACTTGTTTTGTACTGACGCCGATGTCAGGCATATACTCAACGAATGCAGTTGACATTCGTGGCCACTAACATCCTTCGGTTGGAGGCCTAGCTTGCACTTTGTTTAGGTGCACACCCAGACATGTCATATCCACATCCACTTCAAAAAGGACCATGTATGTTCAGGCAGTGAGAAACCACAGAGGCCACAAACTTTCTTGTTGTTGGTTGACTCATCCGGCCTTCTCAAAAAAACCGAGGCCGCGTCCTCCCGGCACAACGCAGGCGGACTGGTTTTTGGAACGAGGTTGTGTTTGTCCCATGCTGAACGACCTCTTTGAATGGATTTAAGCCGCCCCGCGCTTGTTCTTGCTTCTTGCTTCCGGGTTACTTTTTGCTGCAATTTCCACCGTACCGCTCTATGTCACTTCGAGCCAACAGGGTGTGACCTGCAAGGAAGAGGTGACCGCCCTGCTGGCATTCGCGGATAGCCCGCGCCTCAGGAACGATTGTGAGCTCAGGAGGCTGCGTTGCATGATGTAGTTGGCTGCTTCCCACCAACATGCACTTGTGAAGACAAGGTGCGGTTTCCATAGCTGTTGAAAACTTGAAAATGCATCATCAAGGCTTTGCCGAGCTTTGTGCGGAGCTTGTGTCGGCGACCCTCACAAATGCGTCGGACGAGGTGACATCGGGCAGGTATGGCTTGTCGGCTGACCATTCTCAAGCATTCTGCTTCCATGCATTGCACAAAAACTCACGCTGTTGCTTTCCATAGAGGCGACCAACCGATAAAGTAGAACGAGAAAGCCAAACACGGGAGAACTCACCCCCAGCGAGCTGCAGCAAGACATGGATGGATCTGCTCGCGCCAATGTCACCCTCGTATGCGGGCAGAGTGCGTGCGCCACAACCACACACACCCACACACCCACACACATATACGCACATACACACATACATACATACATACATACACGCACGCACACGCACACGCACACGCACACGCACACGCACACGCACACGCACACGCACACGCACACGCACACGCACACGCACACGCACACGCACACGCACACGCACACGCACACGCACACGCACACGCACACGCACACGCACACGCACACGCACACGCACACGCACACGCACACGCACACGCACCGCACGCACACGCACACGCACACGCACACACACACACACACACACACACACACACACACACACACACCACACACACACACACACACACCACACCACACACACACACACACACACACACACACACACACACACACACCACACACACACACACACACACACACACACACACACACACACACACACACACACACACACACGCACACACACACACACACGCACACACACGCACACACACACGCACCCACACACACACACACACACACACACCGACACCGTAGCGCGCTTTTGGCTTGGCAGGAGCTACAGCTACATGCAAAGAACTAAGATGCAACAGGTACTGAGATGAGGGATGAACGAAGGGTGAGGCCTCTCAAGCTACTCCCACGGGAGTCCATGAGCAGGCAGGTACGTTTACACGAGCTGAGGAGGGGGTCTTCGATGACCGGGCAGCTTTGTGACCCTGCACCGTGTCCAGGTGTTTGCACGCACTCACACACACCCTCGCACACACGAAGGCGCAGGCGCAGGCGCACGCGCAGGCGCACGCGCAGGGGAGCATTTTTGGTGGACCTTGGCACCAACCCACCACTAACTAACGCAGACCCGAGGCCCCAGGTTGGGAGAAAGGAGCCAGCCACTACAAACCTGACCCAGCTATTTTCCAAGTTTGTCAGCAGCAAAGCTTGATGATGAAACCTTCGTCGACTACCGTACAACAAGATGTTCTGAGAGCCCTTAGCATGTTCAACGCCAAGCACGTACCCGCTGTTCAAGTTCCTTCAATCCTCGAGCATACAGCGTGCGCGAGGGAGATGCAGCGACTGCCTGCATCGTCAGGGCGTGTGCGCAAAAAAGGTTCACCGTTGGAGTTTCTTGCTGTGAAGATTTGGGTTTCTTGAAGGGCAGCAGCTCCGTCAGCCAGACGCAAAAGCTGCGTCGGGAATCTTTGCAGGCGCTCAAGCGCGAAGCTGAGTTGCCGGCCTTTAGCTACTGGTACTGGTTGTTGAACAAGAGATCATGGAAAGGCTCGGAGGTCCTCCCCACATTTGCCCACCACCCCAGCCCCTGACTATAGAATTCAGCGAATTCAGCGAATCTGTTGAACTTTCGGGTCGTACGCAGAAAAAGCTACTCGTACCTAGCTGTGTCCAAGGTCTGCGCTCCGGATACGGCAAAAGAGTGGCGAGGCCACAAGGACCTTGATTGCAACGCTGTTGCTGAGCCCACAGCAGGCTTCAGGGCTCAATCTTTGGATATAGCGGCTTGTGAGGATTCCGCCGGCTATCGCCACATCCGTCGCCAATGCAGTGGCAGGCATGGCATGGTGTGGCCTCTTCCACTTCCACCTTCATAAGGTTGCACATGGTTGCACGTCTGCTGATGTGCTTTGTTGGTACGAGTTGGTTCTAAAGGCTTTGAAATTTCGCAGGTCAGCGTGATGCCACACTTTGCATGCATCTCTCTATCTCGCTCTTTGTTTCTCTGCTCCTCTCTTGCTGTTTGTTTCACGCACTTGGCAACCTGAATTTCCACCAGGCGTTTGAAATCAAGCCCACGTCTGCTGGCATCGCTTGTGTGTTGCACAAGTTGTTTCACAGATACAGTGCAGGACATCAGAGAACGAGCCATCAGATCCCTGATCCTTAAGTAAGTGCAAGATGTCGCCTTCAGCTTACAACACAAAACGTAGATGTTTCTTCGTTTCCCTTTCCACACCACAACACAGTCACAATCACAACGACAATCACACTCGCACTCACACGCGCACACACACGCACACCTCGAAGTTGCAATCGTGAGTTGAAACATGCTGAAGCCCTGACTCCTAAGCTTCAACCCTCAATACCGCTTTTGAAGGTTTGCGGGACTCGCTGCCAAGTCAGCGGCGCCAGGGGGAGGTGTCATCCCATTGAAGTTCATTGAAGTGTGTCTTGATGAGACTTGAAGGTCCGATGTTCAGCATGCCTCATATGCGGATACTGAATCCTTGGAACGTTTCAATGGCAAGGGAATAGAGGTCTGGACTGATGGGTGCTCCGTGTGGGTTCTCCACGTTCGGTTCTGTGCAGGTCTACCAGCTTTGCGTGCACATCCTGCCCCACGCTCGGTGCAGCTCCCCGCCAACGTCATCACTTGCAGAAACTGCGTGACAATACCAATGCATGAGATCAGGCGCAAACTTCGGAGAGAGGTTGACTGCATGTTGCCAGGTTGCATGCGAACTTAGGCGAATAGTTCGGCCACAGGTGTCAAACCAGCCAGGGGCCAAGCACGTGCGGCGCAATGCAACCAGCCGAACTGTTCCCTTCTGGCAAGCGAGCTTCAATGTGAAGCTGCAGAGCAAGAGAATCTCGCACGACGCTCTCTCTCTCTCTCGCTCTCCCTGCCTCTGCCTCTCCCCCCTCCCTCTCTGTCTCTCTGTCTGCCTGTCTCTCTCTCTCTCTCTCTCTCTCTCGCTCGCTCTTTACCTGTCCCGCTCCTTCTCCCCTTCTCTCCGGAGAAGTACAAGGAGTTGTCAACAGACAGGTGCCCGCTGAGACCCAGTTGCTCCAAAACAGGAAAGCTGCCTGTCTTTGCATTTCTCAGCCTTCTTGGTTGTGAGTGGCGGGGCTTTCGGAGTTTGTCGCCTCCCTTATCTTCTCTTCACAGTGTAGTGAATGCCGGGATCTGCCGGTTTTCGCAGCTTGCTCCCCTTGTCTCCCGCGGGCGGCGAATGCTGGTTTTTCTGAGCTTGTCACATGTCTTTTTGTGACTGGGGGTTGGTCTCTGTGTTTTTGGTGCCTTGACAATTGAGGCGTTCTTACTCCTACTTCGTTAGGTAGGAGAAAAACAGAGAGCAAGAGAGAGCAAGACAGAGAGGGAGAGAGGGAGAGAGGGAGAGAGGGAGAGAGGGAGAGAGGGCGAGAGGTTTGCTGATGCCGTCCCTGCCAGGGAGATCCTGACGCACGGGGCAGGTGAACGTATTTCCCGCCCTCAAGCCCGGAAGAAGAAGAGAGAGCAAATGCGCGGGGGCCAAGAAGAAGAATGAGAAGGAGAAGGAGAGAGAGCGAGAGAAAGAGAGAGAGAGAGAGAGAGCGAGAGAGTGCGATAGCCTTGAGGGAGCGCGCTTCACTAATTATCACAGGTCGAGCAAGAGGCTGCAGCCTGCAGCAGGAGAGAGGCGTCGATCATGGGCGGATTCGAATCATGGATGAGGGTTGGGGCGAGATAGCAGTAACGGTAACGCTCTTTGCTGTACGATGCAAAGTAGAAGGATCTGACGAGATTTTTGTATTGAAGCTGCCGGCAGCTGGGAAAACTAGAAGAATCGGTCAGACTGGTTACAGGCCTTGCTTGAAACTTGGAACCCAGACCAAATCCCCAAATCCCTGCATTCCGAAATCCTCAAACGCTTCAACATCTCCAGAACCTTCCAGAACCTTGAGGCAGAAGAAGCAAAAAATCGGCTCGGAGCCTTCTGGTCTGGCTTCACAGGTTTTTGAAGAGGGTTGAGTTTGGCCACACGAGGGACAGGTAGGGATCTTCCCCGTCCCCAAACCCTTAAGCAAAATCGGTTCAACCGCCTGAACACAGAGGGCCCCCGGTCTTGAACAAGAAGGGGAGATTCAGTCAGGGTTCAGGGGTTACGTGGGGTTCAGGGCGACTTTCGATCCGTGCGTGGATCAGAAACGGGTTGGTTTTCCAGTACATGTTTAGCGTGCTCTACACATGCATATATACATGCGTACGCCAACTGCGGGACCGGGGCGCGCTGCCGCGGGGTGGGGGGCTCTCCCCTTGCCCCAAAGAAAGAAAGAAAGAGTTCAGCCGAAAGTCCCCTTCGAAAAGAAGCGGAGGAAGAAAGGTAAGTTCTCCCCACGCAGGGCAAGTGCATACCTTCTACACAAAACTGGGGCTTCTTCCTAGGTAGAGAAGGCAAGTTATTTCTCTGTTGTCATCTTGGGGGCCACCCTTACATAAACGAGAGGGATTGCGCAGTGGCCTTCCTGGGCCTCCTTGGCTTAGTACGGCAACAGCCTCCCCAACCTGCTCATGCAGGTCACATTTCGGTACGGTTGCCTGCCATACAGCCTGAAAGCAGAAGTGCCTGCTGTCGGAGCACATCGCATCACATAATGCGTCCCACTTTGTCCTTGAAATCTAGCAACCCAACCTGTCGGGAACAAACCTGGATATGAATGTACATATACATATACATTATACATGTACATACTGTACATACTGTACATACGCATATACACATATACACACATATAAATATATGCACAAGAACACATGCACACATGCACACATATACATTTACGGAGTTGACGCACGGACCCTTGTAAAGGAGGCTAGAGCGGGACATTGCTTGTGGCAGCCGTCGTGGGAGGGGCTGCTTACAAGTACTGAATCCAGGCCGCAGTATGTCGAGGTTCTCGATATCTGCCAGGACACATCTGCAAGTACCCGTGCTTGCGCAGTCAACTCTGCTATTGGAATCCATGCAAGGCGAAGGCCCCGGCGAAAAGAAGCGGAAAGGCCGATGGTGCCGCAGCTCCAAGTTTGCAGATGCATCCCTGCACCCTCTGCACGATTGGGTCGAATGGGTCGACCGTGTAGCTTCCACAGCTACATGCGTGACGTAACATGATGTAACTCCATGCTTCGAGAGAGTGTTGGAGACCGAGGCAGAGACATTAACAAGTTTCATATATCCATGTGCCCCCCAATACTCGGAATACTTCTGTTGTTGATAATTGATCGACACTGGTATGGGGCATGATGGGGCCTGTGGGCCGCAATGCTGTGCATCTGGACGGCCGAGTCTGGGACGGGTACCGCGTTGCCGAGTTTTTCTGGACGGTGTTTTTGGACAAACTTGGGTCGCGCTGTAGAAGTCTCCGAAGTGCTGCACACTGCAAATGCAGTGCCAGACCAAACTTTGTGAGCTCCTTTGAGCTCTCTTGTTTCCAATGCTTCCACACGTTTCCTCTGAAACCCACCACCCCTCGGCCCCTGCGCGGGGTGTAGCCTCGGAGGCCGCAGTGCCTCGGCAAGCCGCTCGCCATCCATCAAGCCGCAAGCCTCGCCGCGGTCGCCGCGGCGAAAACCTTAGATTCCTTATGATGCCTCAGATGTCTTTAGTTTTGTGAGACTTGAGACTTTCGGATTTTGAGCTACGTTGCTCTTCTGAACGGATTCGGGTTAGGCTGGACTGCTTCCAAACTTGCAGCCTAGACACCCAGGTTCAAGCATTGTCATGGTTATGATGTGCATGAATTCTGTGTTAGCTGGAGTTCGAACCCAGAAAGGGAGGAGAGGCAAAAGCCGAAGTTCGGGTCGACGTGGCATCCTTCATACACCCTCATGGCGCAGTTCAAAGCGCAGGTCCCGGTTCTCATATCTTTTCAACCCTTCTCAGATGATGTAACTGCCTTAAGTCCTTAAGTCCAACCAGCATCTCCCAGCAACTTTTCCCCAGGCTCAAGCCTGCACCGGCATCGACCTCTTAAAAAGCAGAGAGGCATGCAAGAAGTTGCTCTTGTGTGGTTCGAGGTTCGTGGCTTGCCTGACAATTTCATTCGAACCCTTCCAAATCCAAGTTGTATGCCCAGCCCGTAACCTCGAGTTCATGGAATCAATTCGTGGTGAGGGTTAAGTTGTACAGGTGGTACTCTTTCGACTTTCTTGAGAAGGGCCAGCTGGGAGATTGACCTCGCTGCTCTGAGCCCATTACTCAGCACCCTCAATATCTCAACCAAAGCCCTATCCACCCTAGGCCTAGCCCTCCAGATCTGCACTGCCTGGAGGCCGAAGAGCCGAAATTGAGTGAACTTGGCACTAGCGCTCACTCGCGAGTAGAAGACTTGGGCCCACACCCGCGATTTCATGAAACAGGCCAAGAGGTTAGCTTGACATCCAGTCTTATCCGCACAGTCTCGTGTCGTGATGGTTTGGGGAATTCGTTCTTCGTGCATGCGGCCAAAGCTCCTTTCGTTGGTCACTCTCGCGCTGCCCTGCGCAGTACGAAACGGGTGCATCTCATGCCGCAAAATGCACGTGCCGTTTATATGTTTAGCTCCTGCTTTGCTTCGGCAGCAAGGAATGCGAAGAATGATAATGCCCTGCTTCATAAGACGCGGCTGGGTTGTTCGGCACCATGCAAACATGGTTGCTGCATCAGCACTTCGCTGCGCATGACTACAAGCCAAGGAACCAGCAGGGAAAAGAGTCCTTGGAATGCTCTGCTTCCAGGGCAGCTTCGCGGGACATGAGGGTTGATGGTCACGCGCGAGGTCTTTTTTTCATGACTTTGGGCTTTGGGTTCAGCGCAATGATAGCAGGACAATGTATTCGAACAGCCCAACTGTCTGAGTGCTGGGCAGATTTGGCCCCTGCTTTACGCCCAGTCGTGAGACTGGATGAAACGTCAAATTGAAACATAGTGCAACCCTGGCAGGGGCTGTTCCCGGCTTGTCGTGGTAGGAGCAGATATGTGTTGCTCTTGCACTGGAAAATTTGTTGATTTTTCCTTAAACCTAAACAGTGGGCCAGCCAGGCCGGTGGTAATAAAAATGGCCTTAATTCTCAAGGAAACCGGGGCGGGCTCCTGACCCCTGATCTTCGACCATCGGCCTCAGCGTAATGTGGCATTGTCTCCGTCTGTTGCGTTTCGTATCGAACCGTGTCAATGTTCGCTGTTTCTGTTTCCCTCGCTCCTTCTTAGTTGGTCCACTATTTGGGGATGTCAATTCGTCTGTGTTGGCTCCTTGTCATCGTTTGTTTTGTGTTCTTTTTCTGTGGTCGTTTCTTGTCTTGGTCGTTTATCTGGCAGGGGTGGCTTCATGGAATGGCATTCGCAGAGATGCAGGGAGTTTCATCAGAATGGGACTGAGCTCTTTGCCACAATCTATGCAATTCTATGCACAATCTTCATGAGGGGCGCGGAGCTTGGTATCTAGGTTAACGCATTACCATGTAAACAAGTTTCAAAGCTTTGGGGTTATCGTTCAGGTTCCTTTTTGTTGCGCTGGTTCTGATTCAAGGCATTTCAACTCGGTCAGCTGTTTGCGACGCATAAGTCTATATCAAACCTGATGCGTTTGCATTGTACTTCTTGCTGCCCTTTCGCGAACGGTACTGTGTGCTGATTCTTTTCCAATCACCAGCAAATGCCACAACTAAAAACTCTGCAAAATCGGTCTGTCGTCATTTTCCCAAACTGGAACTGTAATAAGTATCAGGGCCACCCCCCCCCCCCGCCGGTTCTCCGCCATCCATATTCTTTACCTATGGGGACAACTGTAAAAGCAGAAACGGCTCAATTTGTCAATGCATAGCCAGCTGTCAGGATACCTGGCAAGAGGGGGGGGCATGAGGCATTGAAGTTCCGGGACCCACTCTACTGCGTTTTCTCAGGAATCCTTTGGTGGTCGGGGTTCTTAACATGTTGGACAAGGACCCCAAATTCGCTGCTCCTGGCTTGTTTTCGTCGTTCATCACGTCGCAGTATCAGATCTTGGAAGATCCGGCACAGTGTTTTGCGCTAGTGCCGCGCTAGCACGGCGCTAGCAAAATGTCAACGCAGCCTCCCCCGGCAGACCATGGCCCATTCCTCCTCTAGCAGACCACAAAGGAACACCATAGAACCGAGAGTGCTATGCTTGCTGGAGCTCGAGCCCCGCAAGTGGCGACAGCAGAGAAACCTTCGCTCGCGCCAGACCTCCAGCAGTAGCAGTATGTAGCAGTAACACTACCAGTTCTTGTGACGACTCGTCCGACAGCAGCGCCTGAAAAATGGTCCGCGCTAGCACCCTTTCTAGGAAATCATGCTTGGATCCTTCAATTGTCGCTTTTGCTACTCCATCTCAATCAGCTTCTCTTTCCTTGAGGACATAAGGCGGCACCGAGGGAGTTCCGATTTAACGTCAATTTCGGGAACAAGCATTTTGACAACAACCCATTTAGAGTAAAGAGATGCAGGGCCACAAGATTTCCGAGGCCACTCCAAGGGCCGGAATGAGGCGGGGGAGCGCCAGACCGCGATTTGCAAATCCCTTCTGGAACGGACGCACAACTCAAAACGTGAAGGCGACTCATCAAATCAAACCTCAAAAAGCGCAGGCGACTCAGCCCCGCCAGTGCCGGCTTAGGCGAGAGTGCGATTTGGATCCACCGGCTTAGGCGAGAGTGCGATTTGGATCCAGGAAGATTGGAGATTTATCACGCCACGCCGATTATCCCATTCGAAAAGATGTCGTCGGGAGGACCCCGCCGATGCCCCTGTAGGGTCGTCCCGAGACCGAGAAGGCAGAGAAGTCCCTAGCGGCACCAGGGGCAGCCTTAGGAGGGGAACGCTCTCGCCATTCTTCCGAGAATGTTTGCCGCGTGGGATCAGAGCCCACTCCTGGATCGGCGCCAGAGGCAACCGTCTGGAAGCAAACCTTGGGGCGGCCTGGAGGAGGCTTAGACCTCTTTGGCTCCCGAAAAACTTCTAAAGGATAACCAACTTCTCTGGGACGGCTCAGGATCAGTTGACCCCCCGTAGTTGGAAAAATGCTTGAAGTCACGTCCCCAGCCCGGGGAAGAGGGAGGGAAGAAGAAAGGCTCCGCGCTCCCTGGTATCCCTCAGCCTGGGAGGGGCTCGACCATCAAACATGGTCTTTGGCCCTGTGGTTTTTGCCACAGTAGGCTTCCGAAAAAAGAAGAACCGGACAGTTGTGGCACCTACCACAGTCCCTGGACACCTGTTGAAGGCATGATAGTTCCTTGCGCCCGCCCTTGCCCACACTTTGTGCAGACGCTATGTTAACCCCGAAACCTCCGGCCTGAGCCTAATCTAATGCAGCATTTGGGAATGGGCAACACAAATACATCCCGGTGCCAACCGCAGTCGTTGCAACTCAATCGGGTTTGCCACGCTGTTCTTCTGTAGATGGCTTTGTGTAGATATTAATGATGTTTGCTCGTTTCTTGCGTCCGCCCTTGCGTGTTCCTTGCACACAACCATGTTTTGAAGCCTTTTTGTCAATTCGAGTCAAGAGCCGGGGGTTTAGACCAACCCTCATTTGCACAGTCTGAGTTGCGTGTGAGAACAGCAAGGAGGGAGCGCAGAGCAGCAGACACCTTTACAGCTGACCCCACCGCCTCATTGTGCCCAACTTTTCTTCCTCAGTTGGCCTCTTGGGTTCCTTGGTCACCGGCGACGTGCGCGCCCCGTAGGATATAAACCCGAGAAAGCTAAACTGCAAATCTAGAGCAAAGAGAACCCTCTCAAAAAGACTCAAATCTTACAGAAGCGGTCCAATTCTAAGGCAGCCGGCGACCTTATTTTCAAACGGAAATGCACAGCTGTGTATTCAAAAATTGTGTTTCCCATAATTTATCGAGACTGTTCTTTTTACGAAAGCCAATGAATTTGTTTAGTGGAAATCAGAGCTTTTCTTAAACTACAGGATTTAAAGTTTATGAAACTACATGCACGTTTAGATAAACTCCACGTAGTTTCAGTATGGCTACTTGTAGTTACAGTAAGATGGCATGTGGTTTCACAAAGCTACATGTACTTCCACAAAACTACATGTAGTTTCACTAAACTACATGTACTTTCAGTAAAACTACATTGAAGTGTTATAAATCTACATGTACTTTCGAGTGAAGCAACATGTAGTTTCTATACTACATGTAGTTCCACCCTTGTACTGTGCTTGTTGGTGCTCCGGAAGTTGGCTATAAGGTGCGGATACACTCCGCAGCTGCCATTCCAAGGTGCCGTTCGCGGTGAGTGACAAGACCATGTTTCTCCGACTGTGGTCGATCATCAGAGTCAGGCATGCCATTCCTTGCTTCGCATTCCGCTACTTCCATGGAGTACCCGAGAAAAACCAAGAGCCCGTGGTTTTCGGAAGTTTGCCGATGTCAAAAGCGCCTCCATGTACCATGCATTGCCTTGAAATGTGGCTCAGACAAGTCATTCTAGTTTTGCCTTTGCCCCTGGAATCAAAGCCGAAGACGCCACGCGCTTAGCTAGTACTGCGCGCAAACGACCAAACTGTTCATAATTTGTGCTACTTCTGAGCTCACAAGCTCAAGGGGCCTAATCCCAACACTGGCATTCAGGACATGTCGAAGCCGAACGACGAGGGCCTGGTCTTCGAAACCTCTGAGGATGTGGAAGTGCCTGGGGCATCAAGTCCCAGACCGTTATGAATCGTTTGGCGGGTGACGTGGGTAGTCCGGGACGGTTGCGTTAGGATGAGTGGCGTGTTGCTGTGCTTGCCTGGAACTCAAGGTGTTGCCTACCTTCGATGCCCTTGGGCTCAAGGAAGACTTGCTCCGAGGTGGGAGCTTGCTTTTCGAGCTTGCTTTTCGAACCCAGGCTTGACTTGATAGCTTTGCATGCGCAACTCAGCCACCAACGGACGGTGGAACAGCTATCGCTTGGATACTCCCCCTCGTATAGCAGTTGGATACTGGCTCCAAACGTGGTTCTTGAGAAAAAGCACAACAGACTTTGAGTGCTTGAGTTGCCTGGGTCCATCAATCCTGCCTGCCTGCTGCTTGCCACCTGCCAGCCCGGCAGCAGCAGCAGCAGCAGCAGCAGCAGCAGCAGCAGCAGCAGCAGCAGCAGCAGCAGCAGCAGCAGCAGCAGCAGCAGCACCGCCACCACCACGACCACCAACCAGCCAACTTTTTGCCAACCCTGGCCCTTCCACACCAATCTCAGTCTTGCACGAACGCCCCTTTCATTTCACCGGAGTTCAAAGACCCCATGTGCGTGTCACTCTTTTTTGGACTTGTCTGTATATAACTCCTGAAACCCTTATGAAACTAGTGAACGCAAATGACCCCCAAAAAGCCAGCCTGTGCAGTCTGTCTCTTTCTTTTCATCTCTGCTTGTTGCTCTTTGCTGCAATGGACTGGCTGTGGCGATTTGCTACTCAGTTCCTCCCGACAGGCAAGATGGTGGTTGCATGGGCCATGCGTGTGGTGGGTTCAGTGGGTCCCTGAAACGGTGCTGTTGCATGAAGGGCAACCAAGTTGCCACAAGATCCTTTGACAATCTCATACAATCTCTGCCAGGCGTCTATGCGTACGGCCAGACGCTTAGACCCATAAACCCTTCATGTGGAAAGGTTCTAGTCGACAGGCCCGCTCTCCCATTGCCATGTGCCTTCTCACATCGGTGCGCAACCAGCAGCGTGAGATAGCAGAAGCTTGAAACCCAGTTTGAAACATGTTGAAATCGTTTTCTGCTTTCTCCTTGGTGGCTTGTAGTTAGGCTTCGAACGGCCCTCGGCGGTGCAGCAGCGGGCGATTCTTCCCATCCTCAAGGGCCGAGACGTGATCGTCCAGTCGCAAAGCGGTACAGGATGGGCCCGGATGGGCTTTCGGCCATTTCATGCAAAACAATAACCGCCTACTAATCAACGCACCTTTTCCGATCATAGAAGCAGAGTTTTAAAATTTGCTGTGTAGCATCATGCAGTATCCAAGGCAGTGGCACACAACATGGTCAGACACTTGTTGACGTGCTCACTGCTTTCATCGTTTCTAGCAGCTGGTTATACTCTTATATTGGCTTCTTGCTCAGATAGAGCATACACTTCTTTTCGCGACCCTGCTTGATGTTGTAAATTTACTTGCGGTAATGGCTATTCATGTCAAGCCCTGGAAACTATCCTATTTGGCTGTCGCAGGAAAGACATGCGTCTTTTGCTTGGGTGCGCTGCAGACTGTGGACACTACATCCCGCGAGCCTCAGGCTTGGCACTTTGGGCTGAGTGGCTCCTCAGGCTTTAACGCTGGGATGTAGTGATGTGCGCCAGCCTCATCCAATGATTCGGACGGCTCGCGCGCCGTGCTTTTGCTGTATGTGCGCATCTGGCTTCAAGCTTCGGCTGCCAGTCGAACAAAAAGGCGATGTACGCGCTATGTGAGCGCCAGAAAGGCCCGCGAAGCTTGCAAACAATATACGGCTTGTTGAGCGGCTCCTCCATCAATCAAATTAGCCAGACCCAGTCAGGTCACTTGAACATGGACAGAATTACACCCTGTCAAACCAACTGATCTGCGGCGCTCATTGACGTAGCATGACATAATGATCGCACCATTTCATGTCAAGGTTGTCCCGGGATCTCGGAAATAACTTTGGATAGGGCAGTTGCCCAAAAAGCAAAGCTGTGTGAACCCCATGCAGTTGACAATAAGACGTTCCCCCGAGCATCAATACTGAGACCAAAACGCGAGGTTCAACAAATTGTCCGGATTGCACCTTGCGTAATTAGGCCAATAGTTAGGCTATTGCATGTGTGGCACAGTTTCCCTTCATTAGAGGGGCACAGCGGCAAACTACATTTTTGACGTGTTGACCTTAGTTACAGTATCATCCTCGTTGACGCTTGTTATGTTGAGAAGCTTGGAGTGCACCACATTCTTTTCGCGATCTTCTCTGGAGAAGGCATTGTGTGACTTCACAGCTGCCTCTGCACAGTCCAGCTGCTGCAGCACGCCAGCAACACGCAAAAGAACCGTTCCCAGACGGCAATCTGACAATATTGGACGCCCCCACCCACCCTCCCCTCCACCCCCCCAAAAAGATGGAAAATGCAGAACACATTGAGAAGTTTGAACGCCCCGAGCCTCTGAAAAGTTGGGGTCCCTGCTGTCAAATCAAGAGGTACTGTAAAATATTCTCATAGCGCGACAGCATAAGTACCCGGCTTGGGTAGAGAATTGTAAGCTATTAAGAGACATTAAGAGACCAGATGAGACAATCGGCAAGAAGAATCACTTGAATACCGATGCACCTGAAGAGCCGCCACGTGTTCCTGCTTTCTGGACAGGCTTGGGCACTTGGGCACCTCGCAGAACGGCAAAACCACAAGGGTTGACGACTGCAAACCGGAGGGCCAACAAGCAAGGAGGGCCGAAGTCAGTAGCAACAATAACACACATGGTTCAAAGCTAAAATTTAAAAGTTGGTCTAGCGAAGTGCATGTCTACGCCCTTGAGCATGGCGAGCTGACATGCAGAAATGCGGTGTTGACAAGATGCTGATCAGGATATAGAGAGGTGAGTTGCCGTTCCCAGCACCATTCGATTCCACAATGGTTGACGATGGCAGGTGGACCATTAGGTGTTGCACAGAACGCGAGCACTGAGGTAGCGAGGACTAAACTGCAAGGCGAAAGCTTAGACACATGACTGGCTTGCTTACCTCGCGGTCGGTACATGTGCCATAATTTGCGGCCTAAGCAAAGCGCTTGTGGTTGGACTGTCCTCTACCCGAAAGTGTAGAGCTGATGTGCTTTGAAGAGACGGGATGCCAAAGTTCTTCAGCATATGTCTGTATGTATGCATGCATGTGTATGTGTATGTGTACGTGTACCTATATGTGTACGTGTATGTGTATGTGTTTGTGTATATGTGTGTGTGTATGTGCGCGTGCCTGTGTCTGTGTCTGTGTCTGTGTGTGCGTGTGTGTTTGCAATCGGTGTTGACAGCTCTGAAGCATTGATTGAACGGCGAGTCAATGATTTTTGCTTCGTGGAGTTCCGACATTCCCGATTGCTTGCAGATGCATGCACTCACTAGTGACTAGTCACTAGTGCCTGCGGTCAGGCATTGTTCCTTTCACCTACACGCGAGCTGGCGGAGCAAAGTCAAAAGGTCTGCTTGGCCCTGGGCATCTTGACAACATTGGCACTTTGCATTTCGTGCAGGGTTCATGTGTTACTTGCGCCTTTTTTGACTCTGGTGAAACATGAATGTGCACCATGCGTCTATATTGTGCCAGCGTGAACACCAAACAGTGCGGGACCATGGGGACTCGAAAGAACACTCCAATGCTCCTAGAGCACATTCAAAATCGACCGAGGCCATTCCTCAAACTGCAGACAACATTCCATTGGCACTGACAGTTTCGCACTTCGTGAGCCCAGAAGTCCAAAAGCGACGACAGCACACCGCTGCCACGCCCGCGCCTAGGCAACAGCGAGGTTTTCGTTCAAAATGCAAGCAGGCCTTTGGCAAAACCATGCTCTGGGCCGAGGGCGCTGGCCGTGGGCACCCCGTGGGAACGCCAATCTAGCCCCGTCTACCCTTGACGTTGGATCCCTTAGTGTTGCCACTCTGATTGGGGAAATACAATAGTGTATTCTTGTGTGTTTATTCTATGTATGCTCAGCCATCTCCGACCTGTATCGTTACCATGATGTAGTGCGTCGGTTAATTGGGGGAGTCTCCTGGTGCTTGGTGGTATCAACTCACGCGAGAGAGCGAAGCTGAGGTGATTATCTCAACGTTCAGGTTCACGTGTGCATCGGTGGAAAGCGTGTGTCTGATGACATCCACACTTTCGAAGCCGGAGTGCAGATAGTTTCTGGCACACCTGGGCGGGTCTTCCACATGATCCAGCCGCTTGGCAGGTTACAGGCTGAACCTATCCGATGCCTCTCCATTAGGCTTGTCGGTGTACAGGCAAGCTTGGCTACTGCCGTACATGACAGCACATGTCTCAGAAGTAGCTGCGGAAGTGCCCACAGATAGTTGCCAGTGTGTTGACACTGCTCGCATACGCTCGTTACTGCATGTTCCCTTCATTCCCTACCAGCCCATGGCCCCTGCGTGAGATTGCGTGAGTAAGGCAACGCCACTTCAGCACACGCCACATCAAGATGTTGGTATTGGATGAAGCTGACGAGATGCTCAACAGGTTGCCTGGGCGATTGCTAGTGTGCCATTCTGGATTGGTTCGTGGTATAACACTCGCTAAGAGCCGCAAGTTCAGACTTGTAGGGCATTTATGGTTGTTGAGGTTCTAGGTGCGCGCCAGACACCACCAAACACAGAACCGAGTCAAAAAGAGCAAAGGGCTCAGCTAACGACAGAAAGACCCGAGTCGGAAAGCCGGTGTGGGGGTTAGGGTTAGAGGCTACGAGAGGCTGGTGCTTATTCTGTCCAGCTGGGCCCGTTGCTTCGCTTCTTTCTGATTCCACTACCCGTGTCTTCCAACTCGACGCTTTGTTCTGTAGCCATTTTTCTGGCGGCGTGGACGCCACTGTTTAACGGCTTGAACAAGTCTTCTTCATCCAGAAACCGAAGGAGTCATGGCGAGCGTAGTATATATGGGAGAACAAGGAGCCAAGAAAGACAAAAAGCGCAGGAGAAGTTGCTCTCTACACCACGAACAAGACGAACAGTGCTCGGCTGTTGCAGATTGATAGCTTTTGAACACTTATGGATCTTCCCATTGCCCATGTTTTCCCGAGCTGGCATGAACGTACCCTTGACCGAATGCATCTCAG
Source organism: Symbiodinium natans (assembly GCA_905221605.1). Lineage (NCBI taxonomy): Eukaryota > Dinophyceae > Suessiales > Symbiodiniaceae > Symbiodinium > Symbiodinium natans. The sequence goes on along the minus strand of CAJNDS010002117.1, from coordinate 427,111 downwards.
CATCACAAAAATCCCCAAGGCTCTCAAACACAGCCAACACAGCCTGTTGTGTCGTCTTGAGTGCGAACGCTTGACGTGCCAGGGGCTTCAAGGAGCAGGTCTACGATATCTACAGATACCTCCCGCCTTCTACTCAGGTCGGGCGCTGAGCGGGTGAGCACTATAGTAACATGTGATTATAGATTCAAACTCAGATCTAGTTCTGCCTGTGCGGCTATATCGCTTGCAGCTAGCCAGTTCGCTTGGTTCTGTAGGCCTTTGTGAGAGATCCCGAACTCTCAGTGAATTATGAAGCTCAGACACTCTGCCAAGTCTTGCACCCTGGCAAGCTTATCCATGCGAACATTTCCTGGTAGAAGGGTTTTCGTTGGCCATTGCGTGCGCCAACCACGAAAGGGTCTTGCATCAGGCCATGGGGGGGGGAGCCTGGAAGCTGGCATTTTGCATATCATTTTGGATTTCTCGACCCCTTTGTTTCGAGGGCAGGAAAGATGTCATATTGGCCAGAATGCTTTTCAGACAGTGTCCCTAAAGTTCGTTCAAGCAGAAGCATCGCATGCCACAGAAATCCTAGAGAGATACCTGGAGCATGGGGCACAGACGGGCGCAGGTGGTGCTGGTCTCCGCCACCATGCCGTGATTTGCCTGCACGGACTGCGGAAGGGGTGGTGTCTTAAAGAGCTTTGCAACTAAAGCGTGCATAATAAAGCTGCCAAGCAGCTGCTTGGCTGTGTCTCTGGGCCCTCCGAAGTACCCCAAAACCCCTCGGTGGAAGCGAGTGAACTCTACAGGAAGCTTAAGCACCGGCCAACTCTAGCATAGTTCTGGGTTTGTTCCACACAGCACAGCAGCACAGAAGCACACAGCACACAGACCCCACAACGCAGACCACGCAAAACACACACACACACACCCACACAAGACACCACGCAATACATCGCCAGGCATCATGTCACCGTTTGAGACATCACCACGCAACACATCACCACGCAGAACAAGCACCACACGCACCACACGCACCACAAGCACAACAGGCACAACACGCACAACACACAGCACCACACGCACAACACGGCCAACACGCACAGCACGCACGGCACGCACAGCACACACAGCTCGCACAGCCCGTACAGCACGCGCGAAAGGGGATTGAGCAGTTCGAATTGCAGGTCGGAATCCCTTATGCACGGCGAGATGTCGCCACCTTGTTTGTGCTACACAGTGGTAAGCTTTTCGGTAGATGTGTTCGCGTGATCGTGTCGTACGTCCTTGATGCCAAGATCGCAAGTCGGCTAGCGTGATACTCTTTCCGCCCATCTTGTGCCCGTCCCGGGCGCCATGTGCATTGGTGCTCCATGATGCCACACACGCCCGACACACCACACACGCGCGACAAATCGCGACACTCCGCGACACACGCGACACGCGCAACACGCGCGACACAAGCAACACACGCGCGCGACACACGCGACACACACAACACATGCAGCGCACGCAGCACTGCGATGCCTGACGCTCGTGCTTTGCTTTCCGGAGGGTGGCAGTTTTGCTTCCCCACCAGATTCTAGGATAAATGCTTCATTCGGGTTGATGGCGCTAGTTTTGTGGAGTTGTTCCTAGCGCGGAGAAAAAAGCAGGCAAACGAAAGCAAGCACAACTCTGAACAGGTTTAGAGTTCAGGCTTGAATCAGCTTGAATGCAGAAGATCCAACCCCGACTCTGAAAGCACAAGCAGTGCAGGCACGAGGTCCTGGAGATGACGCACAAGTTCATGTGGCTCAGCGAGAATTGGTGCGGTAACAGGATTGCGGGATTGTGGGCCCTGCAAGCAAGCTTACAAGGGTGTGCTAAAGGTGTGAACAGGGATGGTACCGCAATGTGTTCCTGGGAGAGCCTTTGTAGGTCTTTCCGGGAAAGAGAGGGAAACGTGCAAGAAAGGATGCAAAGAAGGCGGAAGGAAAGAGCCCAAGGCCGGGAACCCTAAACCTGAACCCGTCAGTTCAGCTAGGGGCCGAGTATGTGGCAGTCTTGAGTCCAAGCTCAGCAGTCCCCTTGTAGCTTCGACGCTTCGACTGCACCGCGTCACTCCTCCAGACTCCGCCACGGAGCAGAATGGGCCAAGAACTCCAAGAGCTGCATATCACGGCTTTTCGAGCGACCCGTGAGTCCCGTGAGTCCCGTCTTGGCCCTCTTGGCACTCCGAACATTGCAACGCTCTCGTTGCAGCGAGCAGGAGTGGTGGACAAAGCCTTGGCCACTGTGCTTCAATGCACCGCAACAAATCTACGATGCGATCGTGATGAGCTCAAAGGAGGTCACGACGAAGATTGGGAAGAAAAATCGGTGCGCTGAAGCAATCCATTATTGATCTCGGCTACGAGTTGGAAACGACCGAAGCGAAGGTCTCAGACAGTCCCTTTCATGATCGAAAAGCAATAGCACAACAGGAGAAGACCCAGCCTGGGGATATTCATCCTCCTCGAAGTGGCTCTGGACTTGGTGATTGCGCGGCCGTCAGCGGTGCAGCCACGCAGGTGGTGGCAAACCTCTTATTCGCTTCAAATCAGCCATCACGAATCACGAAGAATGAATTTCGCGATCGCGGTCTCAGGTGCACAGGAACTTGGATACCTTCTGGTTGAGTTCCCTGATGATTAGAAATCTGCCGCTCAACAGGCGAGCAACAAACATTCAGGCGTTTTGCCTTCTAGATCAGATGGTTTTCACGTCAAGGAGCAGTTGATCTTTGCACGAAAACATGAAAGTGAAAACACAATGAATTCTTACGCCGAGGAGCAGAGCATCTGAAGAAAAAACACATTTTGTGCAAGTGCGAGGGTTGATGACAGGAGTTGACCCTTGATTACAAGCGGTTGGGATCCTCTCTAATTACTTTTTGAAGTCATGCAAAGCAAGGATTTCAGCCGTCTCAGGCTACGCTACGGTAAACAGTCGGCGAGGCTGGATGCCAGCCCAAGCACCATCGCAGAAGGATCCTGAGGTTGGTCTCCAAATCCAAACGCTGAGCTCCAAGACCCCTGAAGATCTTCAACAAGCCTTGGTCAAGTTTCGCCACAACCTCAATCCCGCAACCCGAGGAACAATCCATTCCGCGTCCTGGTGAAGCGTGACGAGCTTCTTGGCCTGGAGTTGGGCTTTAGGAGTTAGAGCTCAATGGTTATTCCGGAGTTGAAATGTCTTTTAAATAAGAGTTTCAAAGCACTCTCCGCTCTAAACCTCAAACGACTCACAGGCTCGGTGTGAGATGGCTTGAGGGGACCCTTGGAAGATACCACTGTGATCTACCCTTATCCTGAGAACCTTGAAGCTGAAACTCCAGGATTTAGGGTTTAGGGTTTAGGGTTAACCAGGTTTAGTCTTGTGGTCCGGCTTCTATGGAGCCGACACATTTTTTGCCACTTTAATCAACTCCTGATGAGGGAAGGATTTTCAATTTTTGCAGCAAAGGTCCTTTCAATCTCTTCAAGCCATCCTGGTTGACCTTGTGGCACTCTGTCTTAAGCCACAGGCTGACCTTGGAAGGCATCAAGCAGTTCTTTGTGGCAGTGGAGCGCGAACAGCTGCTCGACCCAACATGCTGATGTAGGGTCCATTCTGCCCGATGAAAGATACTCAGAAAGCGAGAAGACACAACATGGGCGGACTGCTGGCAGCGTCTAAGCACATGCAGTCTACTCCCAGAACCCAAAGCATGGTAACAATGGTGCAGGATGGCATGCACGTTCGCCGAGCTGAGCCCAGGTGGAAGTTCGATACGCTTTGCGACCTGCAGCTCGGCGTTCAACATTCTCGGTGTTCTCTGCATACTTCTTGAGGTGGCTTTCGAGGGCACGATTGAAATGCCTCCTTGGAACTTCGTCAACACAACACCCATAAGCAGCCATACAGTAATACAGGAAAAGAATTGCTGCCAAAAGCTTGAGGCGCAAAGGTTGTAAAGATCTCCTGCCAAGGTATGACACCCTCACAATCACCCAGGCAGGTGTGAGTCGCCCTGGGCTAGTCTTTCGGATATCTTTAGCATTGTGGTGGCCACCAGGCGGTGATTTTCTGCAACACGAAGCAGAAGGCTCGGGTCTGGGAAGCATACCCTGGTCAACCTTCTGAAAGCAACTCTTCTTTTTCGGCCTTTTGAGATGCCTTACAAACATCTTACAACCTGCAATCAAGCAGAAGTCTTTGTGCAGTCCATGCCTCGATATCTCAAATCGTACATACGCCAACTCTCCAAGCCTCGTGTATCCACCAGGTGGACTGGCTGACGCAGAAGATGCGCGATGCCAACTTCACGGTGCCGAGTTTGGGTCAGGGTGTTTGCAGCGGTTGCAGTGTTCGGGCCCTGTTTTCTAGGTGTTTTGAATGGTTGTGGGGGTTTTCGGCCCGGGTGTTCGAGATGGGGCTTAGGAGAGTGAGGGGGCGAGTGCTGGCTTCGGAAGGGCTTGGGATAGGCCTGGGGCTCGAATAGTGTGGTGTCGGGATCTGACGAGGATGTTTTGCGAACTTGCATAATTGAAAAGTCAGGCCTGGTGTCGTGAATGTTTCTCGCAAACGGCGTGGTCAAGATTTGTAATCATTGTAATGATTAGTACCATTGCCGGTCCTGATATGCTTGAGGTTGCTTCAATTCACGGCGACATGCCGCAGAAGGAGCGAGATGCAATCATGCAGCAGCCGCTGCCTTAGTTCAACTGAGGTGGAAGTGTCGTTGATTCTGGACGCTCATGCCTTCACGCAGGTTCCGCTCGGGCACAAGCCGAGTGCTGATCTCCACAGACCTGTGGGGACGCGGTCTGGATGTTCAGCAGGTTGCCTGATGCTGCCTGTAGACACTCACTGATTCGACTTTTGCCATGGCATGTTCGACACCCTGGTAGGTGTCTCTGGTCATTTGCTACGACCTCCCGAACAACCGCGAGCTGTACATTCACCGCATCGGTCGATCGGGACGATTTGGACGAAAGGGTGTTGCCATCAACTTCGTCAAGCACCTCGGCGATATAGAATTGATTCGATAGCTAAGCCTTGAGCCCTGTGCAAAACTTTGGTTGTTCCTTTCTGCAATCCCGAGCAGTTCCCTGCACCTGTACCGGACCAGGCTCATCAAGCTGCTGCAGTAGCACTCCAGACCCGATCCGAGACCTCCTCGTGCGTGTGTGTTGATTTGCAAGGAATGACGACATCCGCATCTTGCGAGATATTGAGCAGCGCTGGTCTTAACTTTGCAGCTACATTGCCTTAACAGTGACCTGATGTGCGCCGTAGGGATGATCTTCGCGAAGCGGAGGTTCTATTCCACCCAGATTGACGAGATGCCCATGAATGTGGCTGACCTCATCTAGACAGTGCCGCAAGCCCAGGATCAGTCACGAGTTTGCAAAATTTCAAGCTGACCCATGGATGCTTACTCCAATGTGCACGTTGGTTTTTGCCTGCTGTCGTACCCTGTGCCCACCAGCCACTATGTCAGAGTGAAAGAATAAAGTGAATAAAGAAGTCTACACAACCCTATACGTGGCCCAAGTGGGGCTGAACTATAAGCTGTCATCCGATTCTCGTCCGCCCTGCTACCGTTGAGTAGTGGAAGAGCTACATCTCGAGCATTCTCATGTCGAGTCATCCCAGGAAATGGCCTTCGTACAGGGTGCCCAGGGTGGCCATGAAGTGTGACGGCATTGATGGCATCTTTGCCCCAGCGATGCCCATACAAACTCTTATGTGCCCGCTAAATATACCAGCGGCTTTCCACGGTCATGATCTCGGGTTTACTGCTGGAGCAAAAGGAGGTAGCGTCTCAGAGATCCGAACGCTGGAGGCCAGCTATTGCAGCTATTGAAAAGCTTGAAGCTGAGTAGCAGCGTTTCCTGCTTCAATTCCTCTTTTGGCATGGTATGTGTGTTGGCTTGTGTGTTAGTTAGGTTTACGACTCTCTTTGTGTGTTTGCGGCTGACTGCTGGACTCTTGGCATCTCATGGCACATCGGTGAAGCCTATCATGATGCCTGTGCAGGATCTCCGTTGTAGCCTGTGTATTATTGTCCCGCAGGGGAGCATGGTGCTCGACCTTTGAGGGGTGACCCCCAACATCGTGGCTGACAAGCTGCGCGATGATCATACATAGTCATTGAGTACCTCGAGTTGTGTTGGGGATCTCTCCCCCGCAGTCCGAAGTCATCGGGTCTCCTTGGTCTGAGCTGGGCCTCATAGCGAGGTGTCCGCAGGGCGGGGCATCTCTGAAATGTGAGCACACGAGCAAAAAATCTAGATCTGGCAGGGCCGCAGTTCCGATTGCTGGTTTGGATTGAAGAGATGTAGAGCATGATAGAGCATGAGATTTAAGTTTACAGTTCAGTGTAGTTCCCAAAGTGTTCGCATACGGCTCACACCTTGTCATCTTTGGGTATCTGGGCTGTTGTGATGTAGCTGGCCTGATTGCTTAACAGAGGCTTGTGCAAAGTCGGGTTCGTGCAGAGCGTAGAGGATGCTGGCCCTGGTCCCCAGCCGGCTCCCAGCATCTCCCAACTCAGTTACCATTCATCGATTGGGCAAAGATTCGCAGCCCTATTTTTTTCAAGCAATGGCTGCACATCGGGACATGTACTCTCGGCCAGGTTTTTATCATCAGAACTCTGCCCTTTTGTACGCTGTGCGCCTGGCAGTTGTGTTTTTGGTGGGAGCGGCCCTTAACTTCTGGCTGGATGGGACCCGGCACATTGGAGAATGTGACTGGATTTGGTAGAGGTGGTGACGCTGTGGATGTTTGGGGCACTATACGCGCTGGCCCCGGGCGGGGCAGTTCCTTTTATGTGGCAGCTGTCCCAGGGCTGCTGTTTGCATTCTGCTTTTACATAAACATGACGCAGTTGACCACGTGTGGTGGAGCAAGCGAGGCGAACACAAAGTGGATTGTTACTTTCTTGTCATACTGCGGGGGAGGGCTGGTTTGTGCCGTCACGTACTTCTGGCACAATGTCAGGGTTTGGCACGCTTTCAACAGACTTTCTGAAGATTCTTGTCCAGAGTTTAGAAGCTTCACGCTGCGCTGGCGGCTGGAGGTGCGGTATGCATTTGTTGCACGGCCATTTCCTAGCGGT
>CAJNDS010002117.1:355000-415000 GCA_905221605.1 Symbiodinium natans | reverse complement strand
CGGGGAGGGCGGGGGGAGCATGCACTGGAGCCCTTAAAACACTCCATTAGCAGAGGGCAGCGGGCATGGACTGGAGCCCTGAAAAAATTCCAGAAGTAGGGGGCAGCGGGGAGGGCGGGGGGAGCGGGAAGGGCGGGGGCAGCAAGGGCAGGAGGCTCGGGCATGCACTGGAGCCTGGACCTGAAAACACTCCATTACTAGAGGGCAGCGGGCATGGACTGGAGCCCTGAAAACACTCCAGAACTAGGGGGCAGCGGGAAGGGCGGGGGCAGCAAGGGCAGCTCGGGCATGCACTGGAGCCTGGAGCCCTTAAAACACTCCATTACTAGAGGGCAGCGGGCATGGACTGGAGCCCTGAAAACACTCCAGAGCTGGGGGGCAGCGGGGAGGGCGGGGGGAGCGGGAAGGGCGGGGGGCAGCAAGGGCTCGGGCATGCGCTTGAGCCCTTAAAACGCTCCCTTACTAGAGGGCATGGACTGGAGCCATGAAAGCACTCCAGAACTAGGGGGCAGCGGGGAGGGCGGGGGGAGCGGCGGGGGCAGCAAGGGCAGCGAGGAGGAGGAGGCTCGGGCATGCACTGGAGCCCTTGAAACACTCCCCTTGAAACACGGGCACCGACCCCTTTAAGCGCTCCAGTCCATGCCCGAACTACCCCTGCTGCCCTTGCTGCCCCTTCCCCGCGGCCCCCTCTCGTAATGGAGTGTTTTAAGGGCTCCTGTGCATGCCCGAGCCTCCTCCGCTGCAGCGAGAGGGAGGCTCGGGCATGCACTGGAGCCCTTAAAACACTCCATTACTTGGTAGAAGGCTGGGGCCATGGGACCATGAGGCAGGGCCCTGGCAGCGGAGCCAGCGGGCGTGCGCTGGTGCCCTTGAGGCTATGGGACCATGGGGCCGTGGGGCCGGGAGGCTATGGAAGCGCATGGTGCAGCGAGCCAGGAGGCCATGGGGGCATGGGGCCATGAGCCATAAAACAATGCAAGGCATGCACTAGAGTCTGGGGGGTGAAGGCGGTACTCAGGAGCAGTGGGTCTTCACTGACGCCGCCCCCGCTCCCGCTGGGGTCGGCGGATATATATATATATATATATATATATATATATTTTTTTTTTTTTTGCTACCCCCCACCTGGGTTATCCATGCCGTTTTGCGGTTATCCATGCTTTTGTGGTTCCCAGCCAATTAAATCGTTCACGGGCCGCGGTGACCCCTGAACTCCCCCCCCCTCCCCCCCTCCCAATAACCCAATCCTCTACATAACGAAAAAGTATGCAATCCTTGAGATGTTGAGTCCTCTCCATCTGTCCAAACACTGGGCACAGCGACCTCCTCCCCTCCCTTCCGCTCCGCTGCGCTCCCTGGTTTTTGGAAATGCTTTTCCTTTCAGGGCTTATCTCTAAAACCCTATCGGTTAAGGTTTAAGTCTTATAAAAAGAGACGCCCCGAAACCCTATAGGGTTTAAGGCTTAAAGCCGATCGGGTTTAGGGTCAAACCTGAAACCTGAACCTTTAGATTCATAGGGCTTCAGCAATTACACCTAAACCCTTAACTGGGTTAATAGGTTTGAAGACTGAAGATCCAGGTATTTAAACCTAAGCTCATAGAGTTTAAACCTTAAGGGTTTACGATCTAGGCATCTAAACCTGAACCCTTTAGGGTCAAGCCTCTAGGCGCCTAGAGGACTAGAGCCTGAAAAATCCTATTTAATGGCTACCGCCAGTGCCGCCGACCCCTCAACCTGATGCTCCGCGCAAACCGGACAAGAACAAGGATGGCAGGCCATCTTTCGAAGTCAGCTGAACGGGTCTGCCAGAGGCCCGTACATTGGGGGGTTGGGGGGTGGAAGGCAGGGGTGGAGTAAGGGGAGCGGTCAGGCTGGGCGTGGATTGGCCCTGAAACAGTGGAATGGCTGGGAAGGGGAAGGGTAGTGGGAGGGGCAGGGGAAGGGGTTGCGGTGAGAGGGGGGGAAGGGGTAGGGGAGGAGGATGGAGTGGAATGGGGGAAGGGGTAAGGGAGGAGGATGGAGTGGAATGGTTGGGGAGGGGGCGGAGCAAGCGGAGGGGGCGGGGGGGAGGGTGGGGTGGGGGGTGGGGTGGGTGGGGGGTGGGGGGGGGTGGGGCGGGTGGGGGGAAGGGGGGTGGGGGAGCGGAGGGGGCGGAAGTCAGTCTTGAAAGTCAGTCATCTGATCTAGTGGGGAAGGGGTAGGGGAGGAGGATGGATGGAATGGTTGGGAAGGGGAAGGGTTGGTGGGGCCCTGAAACAGTGGAATGGTTGGGAAGGCGAAGGGAAGTGGGAGGGGCAGGGGAAGGGGTTGGGCGGAGCCGGCGGAAAGGGCGGGAAGGGCGGGAAGGGCGGGGCACGGACTGGGGCCCTTTAAAATCAGCTTAAGGTGCGGGGTTACGCCGACGCCATGGAGTCTTCACTAGCGCCTCCCCCGCTCAAAGCTGGGGTCGGCGGATAAGGCTTGAGGCGCAAATCCCTAAATCTAAAATCCCATATGGTTATGCCTCTGGTTTTAGGGCTTGGTGGAAATGCAAAGAATTCAGCAGGCATCGGGTTCAAAGGTTTAGGGGTCTTCAAGGTTTATAAGCCCATAGAGTTTAAACCATAAGGGCTTACGGTTTAGGCATTTAACTCCAAATCCTAAGCTCTTTAAGGTCACAACCCTGAAAGCCTGTGGGGCTCTAAGAGTCTCAAAAGATTTAACCCTAGAGGTGCTGAAGGTATACATGCCCAGACCTTAGGTCTTTAAACCTTTAAACCCCATAAAGTTCAACGGTTCAGGATTTTTCAAGGTTTATCTCTAAAGCCCTCACGGGGTTAGCCCTATAGGGTTTAAACCTACAGGCCTAGAGGGTTCAAAGGTTTAAGGTGGAGGCATTACCTATAGGATTAGAGCCTTATAGCCCTGTGTACGACTCACCTTTACGTACTATTTGATGGTTCCGTTTCCCCTTTCAAAGTTTTGGAATTTAATCGGACCCTTCAATTCGTTAAAGCCCTCAAACTCCTTAAGATTTTGAAAGGCCTCTGGCTTTCAAAATTTTAAGGATTTTAAGGAATGTAAAAGGCCACTTAAATACTTTAAACTCCGTCAAAACATGAAAAAAGTTAAATCATTTTGGGAAAGGCCCGGCCCGTTTGAACTTTTTAAAATCCGTAAATTCCTTAAACCCTTGAAATTTTGAAACAAAATAGTTATTTTGGGAAAAGGCCCGGCCCTTTTGAATTTTCCAAAGCCCTTGAAATCCTTAAACTTGTCGAGACACACGGGCCGGTACAAAACGGTACAAAACGGTACAAGTTGTACCGGCCCCACCCCCGGAACCAAGAACCAAGAACCAAGATTGCAGGGAGGTCTTGCCCTGCAATCTTGGTTCTTGGTTCCAGGGGCCTTGTACGGTTTGTAGCGGTCTCTGCTGGTGCAATATAAACATATAGATAAGCAACCAGATATAAAGAAAGAAAGAAAACAGAAATCAACACGCTGCACGAACGAAAAGCAGAACTACGCAGTGCCAGGACAAGAAAAACACAAAACAAGCAGAAAAGGTGTGGATAACTGGGGGGGGGGGTACCATATATTTATGTATATATGTACAATAGCTACAAATAGAGATAAATACCTATCAATAAGCACAAATGCATATTGAAGATGCATCATGGCATATGCGTATACAGATGTATAGATGGGTATGTATGAATTGTTCTAGCCGTTTAAGGTTGTGGAGAAAAACCGTGAGTCTGGTGCAGCTTCTTCGCTTGTAGCTTGTGGGGTACGAGCCATTGCTATTGCCCATGTCTACGGCACTACGGCGACTCTAGGCTTGTGGGTTGCTCCCACAGATAAGTTAATCTAGATTGAGCAGCTTCAGGGTCAGGCCTCTCATGTTTGAATCTGCTGTATGTGTCCGATGTTCTCCATTCGTGGCACATGCCATGACATGCCAAGCTGGACAGGTGAGAGGTTTCCTGGATGTTACCAGATGTGCATTCCTGCCACGACTTGCTTTGGTGCAGTTACATTATAACAAATGCGGGGTTGAGAGTGGAAGGATGGGGCAAGGACTCACGGTTGATGGCAGAAATCCTGCACCACTTACTTACTGACGGCTCTAGAGTAAGATAAACGGAAAGACATGAGTTTCAGCGAAATCTATATTGTCCAGTCCCCGACATTCCCGAAAGGCTCCTGAATGTATTTGCGATTTTTTTGGTTAATCGTCTTTTGACGACTGGATATCAATCTGAAGAAATATTGGTTAACACTGCATTTCAGTAGTGTTAACTGTACTGCTGACTGACCGTTGACTCCGTTGACTGTGTGAAAACTGTGGAAACAGTATGGAGGGGCAGATGCAACATGGGCCGGCACAAGCCATCAAAATCCTCTGGAAGGTCAAGACCGGACGTTTCTAAGCTTTTTAAGCCCCCTGGAATATCTCCCATGTGGTGCCAGGTCGATCGAGCCGGATGCGAAGCGACCACGCCTCGATGGAGGCCCTTCATCATTCGCCAAACAAAAGCCAGTTCCGATTCTCAGAAATTGCAGTAGCCCCTTGAAAGTTGAAAGTCTCAATAACTGCAGTGGCTGGCCACTTTGCACCAATCGAGGCGAAACTTGCTGCGGGTGGATAGGGCACAGCAGCATCCGACTTTAAGCTGTGGCGTTCAAGACAGATTCGTATAAATTTGGGATTGAAGATCACGGGCTCGGATCCTTGCACACAGCTGTTGTCTCCAGTCTTTGGGGTACTCCTGCTTTCAGCCGCTCCCTGACCATCGCCATATTTGTTTCGAGGGTGCCAGAATGTGCTCGTGCACAGTGCCATCCATGCAAAATGTGCAAGCTCAACTCAGCCAAACCCATGTGGTACACGACAGGAAAGGCTCAGGCATTGTAAATAAAGCTCAGCTGACGTAGGTCTTGGGATTTAGGAACCAGGGAAACCATCCGGGCAATGGGTATCCGCGGCCGATCCTCTTAGGCGTGCATCGCGCCGTCCAAAGTCGACCTAGTGGCGATGTCACACCTGGGCCAACACCCGGGCCAGTTAGGATACAGCCATGTTTCTCAACATGACTCAGATGTGCCTGGTCCCCAGCAGCCCCTCACAGGCAAGGTCGAAGAAGGTCAGGATGGCTGCAGCAGGGAATGCCACGGAGTTGGCCAGATCCTGTGCACCCCGATGAACGTCCTCCTTGTCTTTGTGCCCCTAGGAGTCTACAGCCACTTTGCGCACTGGAGTGCCGCAGCGCGCTTTTCGTGCAACTTCGTGGCGATCGTGCCTTTGGCTGCAATCTTGGGTGCCTCCACGGAAGCCTTGGCCTCCCACACGGGCCAGATGATCGGCGGGCTCTTGAATGCAACCTTTGGGAACGCAGTGGAGATGATCGTAACGGTGAACGCCATCAAGGCCGGCCTTGTCAATGTAGTGCAGGGAAGCCTCTTGGGGTCCATCCTCTCCAACATGCACCTCGTCCCCAAAAGTCAGGAAAAGGTCTGTTTAAGTCCTTGAGCGTGTGAGCTTTCATAATTTGTGTTGTTCTCTGAACGTGTTTATGTGGCATCTTGCAGGAAGCATCTCAGAAAATTGACTGTCTCAGAGTCTCAGGCTACTGGTCCTTGGCATGTCCTTCTTTGCCGCTGGGGTTGTGCACGAGAAAGAGAGCAAATTCAGCGCCAAGGGGGCCTCGGCCAACATGACCTGCTTGACACTGGGGTCCATTGCTCTGGCCTTACCCACAATCTACAATTGCATGGCACCTTGGCCTGTTCTGCAAAACTGCAAAACATATAAACACATACACTTATCATTTTATATCGCTTAGGGTAAGGGAACCCGTTAAAGCCTCGAAGAGAACTGGCACCCTGTGAATGGGCTCAGCACTCCTGGCTTGGGGCCTTGTCCTAGGAGAACACCTCCACGGAGGATGTGCTGAGCATCTCACGCATCTCCTCGGCGGTGATTGCGGGCGTCTATGTTCCTCTACTCTTTGAGAGTAGAAGGGGCATGCTTCGCCATGATTCTTCCCATGACAAGCCCCTGTTTTCCAGAGTCCTAGGAATTGCTGCGATTCCTTATCCCTTCATGAGAGACTTGTTCTTTTTTGACGGGCTCTTGTGACATGATTATGATCGAAGGGTGTGTGCGCAGGCTCACACAAGAGCGAAACCAAGCTTTGCACAAGCTTGTTGTCAGGGATGCTTCACTCAGCAAACCCAAAAATATCGAGAAAGCCTCGCGCGCGCAGGCACGCGCAAGGGACGCAACGGCGAAGCGCAAGGGTTCCTAATTGGCATGCATGGAACAAGGAGATAGAAAATAGTTGACCCGTGGAGCAAGATAGGTTAGCATGATAAGTTCTAGGTGCTTGGTCGGCGCTCGACAAGGAATCGTTAACATTTGATGTCTTTTTGGAGCAGTTCCCTCCATACGGAGTGTTGGCTGAGTGCTTTCCTATCTTTCCTTTGATGAATAGGTCTCACCTGCCTGCAAGTTTGAGCTCGCCCTAGGTGCTTTTCCTCATCTTTCAGCTCTTCACCCATGCACACCTTTTCGCCGCGGAGGGTGAGGAGGAGCTATCTGTTGTTTTTGCCACGCTCCTGCCACCGCTTGCTAACCACTTTCTTGCGCTTCTGCCGAAACTATCTACTGAATCTGTTGGAATGGTTCCACAGTGCACAGCACGCTCCAACATGCCAAGCCAAGCTGGTTTCCAGTGAGGACGAGGATGCTTCCATTTCCGCTTGCTCCTCGGTCCTACTGTTGCCACTTGGCGTCATTGGGGCTTAGCTGCGAGGCTTTAAAAAGTCGGCGTTTTGACCTTGAGAGGTCTCTCTAGTCCGGGCTCGTTTGGGCGAACACCCCCCGGCATTGGCTCTCATCGCTTTGTCGATTTGGGTCTGGCTAGATACCAGCACAATGGGCCAAGAGATTTTGTTGTTGCTTTGACATTTGGGTTTAGGAGTTTCCCACTCGTTAATGGGGGTTGCCTTTGGCACTTCAAGCGGCTTCATGGAGAAATGTTTAAGATGTGTGAGCAAAGCCCAGAAGATTGCGAGGGTTTTTTTTGAGCCAGGAGCTTCCAAATTTGGCGTCTTGACCATTGCAGATCCCTCATTTGTCTAGTTGGAGGGGTCTGTAGACAGGGCTGCTGGGCGGGGCGTGCCTTCACAAGGTCCACTCACAGGGGGGAGTGAGCAAATGTGAGCAAGGAATCAGGAGGGTCCTCTTGGGCACAGGAAGGATAGGGCAGTCCAGTCTCAATCGCTTGTCGGTCGGGATTCCATCTGCGATGAGTGGGGTAACAGGGTGCCCGGTGGGTGCCAGGAATAGACACGAGATTCACGAGATGACATGTGAGGCTCCTTGCCACCCTCGCCGTGGCGGTGTGCTCCGAGTTCCTTGTGGATTCTATCGAGGGTGTCACCGAGGAGTACGGCCTGCCAGGAGATTGTCTTTGGTACATGCCGGGGAGAGAAACGACAAGCTGCAGCACGGGGCTGCCCACAGTAAAAGCGATAGACACCTATTCTCACCGGTACAGGTACGGGTAGGGTCTATGATGAGCTAAGCAATGCAAAGCACAGGGTCCATGGGAAATCGACGGACTGCACAGAAGCAGTACATACCTATCCAGAGTCTCTGATCCAGATAAGAGAAGTGGTGGATGCCTACTCTATCATCGCATAAGAGTCTATACAGGGACCATGGCAGGGCGAGGGGGGATGTTGTCACGACATGAGCAGCCAGGCGATGCTGAGTCCCATAGTGAAGGTTACGATGTGTGCACGGAGCGAGTCCTGGTCAGGAGCGTTCATCGGCGTGATCCTATTGCCAATCGTTGGAAATGCCGCAGAGCATGCAACTGCAGTCACCGTCGCTGCAAAGGGCAAGATGGACTTAGCGTTGGGGGTCGCCGTGGGATCATCGACCCAGATAGCTTTGCTTGTGGTGCCATTCTCGGTGATTGTTGGCTGGGTGCGGGGCTCAGTGGCTCTGGCAGGCGGGCTTGCGGACATGCTCAGTCATTCAAGACACGCCGGAGAAGGGTCATTGACAAGTGCTGAGTGCAAATCTCTGACCGTTTATGAGTTCTGAGATTTGCAACAAACTTAGCTTGAGTTGCTCTTCCGTTGTGTAGCCCTGCCTTCATGATGCTCGGGCTGGGTGTTTGTGGTGCATGTTCTTTTCGTGTATCCGTGTTTGTTGGGCTGTCGCTCTGTGATAAAGTGCGCCTTCCTGTTGGCCCATTGTCACATGAAGCCTCCTTGCTCCTGCGGACAAAAGTACCCAAAGCTGCATCGTGTCAGCCCTGGAGATGGCGCAATGCTTCTAAGGCTTTTGATGTGCCGATGTCTTTAGATTTCCGGATCTTCGACACCACGGTGATGATTCTCTCTGTGTTCATCACGCACACTGCCTTGCAGGATGGCTGCTCAAACTGGCTAGAAGGATCGATTCTCATTGCCATCTATGTCTTGATTGCCATCATCTGCTGGTACATACCTGACTAAGAAGGGCACTGAGCGCACACTGTAGCGGAAGTTCACGTTTCACTTTATCAAGTTCCAGGCAGGCTCCTGCTCCAAATTGCGGCGGCCCTCCATGTGGCGTATCCGCACTGTATCCGACTAATACGTCTGCGAATTAACTCTGTACCTTTGGCGAAAGGTACTGCTGGATGCCAGCAGTGGCTTCGGCGCCTTCGGGCATATTCAGCTTTGCCGCTTCCTAACGTAACTAAGTCCAAGTGTTGCACTTTGTATGGCATCCATCCGGCAGCTTCTGCCAAACCACCGCTCTTGTTTCACGCGACGAGGACGCATGCTTCGCGCTTGCTGTGACAATGTCGAGAAAGATTGAAACATTGGTTGCTGCACTCCAGCTTGTTTGTGCTTCATCTTGTTGCAGATGACTGTGCCCCACCTGATGACCACCTAAACTCAACAGTTCCCAATCTGCAAGACATGTTAGCGTCCCACCTGCTGGACTGGTGTGAGATGGGTCTGTGTCTGTGTGTGCGCGCATGTGTGTGTGTGTGTTTGTGTGTGTGCATGTGTGTGTGTGTGTGTGTGCATGTGTGTGTGTGTGTGTGTGTGTGTGTGTCTCTGTGTGTGTGTGTGTGTGTCTGTGTGTGTCTGTGTGTGTCTGTGTGTGTCTGTGTGTGTCTGTGTGTGTCTGTGTGTGTCTCTGTGTGTCTCTGTGTGTCTCTGAGTGTCTCTGTGTGTCTCTGTGTGTCTCTGTGTGTCTCTGTGTGTCTCTGTGTGTCTCTGTGTGTCTCTGTGTGTCTCTGTGTGTCTCTGTGTGTCTCTGTGTGTCTCTGTGTGTCTCTGTGTGTCTCTGTGTGTCTCTGTGTGTCTCTGGGTGTCTCTGTGTGTCTCTGTGTGTCTCTGTGTGTCTCTGTGTGTGTCTCTGTGTGTCTGTGTGTGTCTGTGTGTGTCTGTGTGTGTCTGTGTGTGTCTGTGTGTGTCTGGGTGTGTGTGTGTGTGTGTGTGTGTGTGTGTGTGTGTGTGTTTGTGTGTGTGTGTGTGTGTGTGTGTGTGTGTGTGTGTGTGTGTGTGTGTGTGTGTGTGTGTGTGTGTGTGTGTGTGTGGGTGGGGGTGTGTGTGTGTGTGTGTGTGTGTGTGTGTGTGTGTGTGTGTGTGTGTGTGTGTGTGTGTGGGTGGGTGTGGGTGGGTGGGTGGGTGGGTGGGTGGGTGGGGGTGGGTGGGTGTGTGTGTGTGTGTGTGTGTGTGTCTGTCAATCAGGCGGTCAGTCAGTCAGTCAGTCAGTCAGTCAGTCAGTCAGTCACCTGTGCTCAGGCCTTGTGGGGTAGGCATTCAGCAGGTCAACATACCGACGCTCCTAGGGCAAGAATCTCTGAGTCGGGCAAGCGTTCCCTCCTTGGATTACTTTTAATGAAGCTCGTTCTACAAGGATGTCTTCGAGGCTCCTCGGCGCTGTTGTCGTAAATCTCATCATACAGCACGTCCCAAGACAAGTCGATGAACAGGTTTGGATGCTTGTCCAAGCGCTCTTTAATGAGCTTCACGTGGCTCTGAATTGTGAGGGGTGCCACCAAGGGTAACTGAACCAACGCAAGTTTGGGATCAAGTTGTTTTGAAAGTCCCGCCATGTGGACCCATACAATCTTATTCTTGGGGTACCGCTTGAGTATCTCATCCATAAGGCTCAGGAACTTCTCCCCATTCGACTGATCCCCCAAGTCACTGTGCAGCGCAATGGGGATGTCTTGCTTGCGCAACTCAGCCATGAAGGGCGACCAGGTTTTGATCGAGCTGATGTTGACCGGCAAACCTTGGTCGTTCTTCCAGAGCGCCTGCTTGACGACATTGATCTCTCCAACCCACTTGAACATGCCTGGGAACTCCTGCTGCAATAGTTTCATCTTCTTGACATTGTCTTTGGGACTCGCATGCAGATCGAAAAAAGACATGGATGGTGTGAGCACTGGCCCAACCGGGCTCGTCGAGAGAGTTTCATCGTTGTCCAGGATGCTCTGGGCGTTGAAGAAATCATTCTTCAAGCTCGGTCGAATGGGGGTTCCCGGGCAGTCGAGGTAGTAGGTACAGTTGGAGTCGATTGGGAGGCGCTGGCCGATCCCGTAGAGATTAGCAAAGAGGATGCCCGCACGCCGCAGCCTCTCAATCAACTGGTCGAATGGCACAGGAGGACCTCCAAAAGGCCGTGCATGGAGATGTGCATCAACCACTGGCCACTGGTCGAATGCAATGCGATCATAGCAGGTCGAAGAGTCCGCCGCAAAATCCGCCAGGGAGAGGGGTGGGGTGTTCTGTATGAATGCTGGTGCCGCTGGTGCCGCTGATGCCGCATCTTCAACCTGCTGCGCGCGCCAACGCACGGAATGGAGAAATCGACTCTGATGACCACATGTTGTATCCCAGGCCTGCTTTCCAGCCTTCGGCGTCTTTGCAGAAGGCTTCTTCGGGGAAGGAGCCGCCTGGGCCAGCCCAGCATGCTGCTTTGGTTGTAAGTCGGCTGCGCTATCAAGACGTTTCACTAACACGTAGTAAACATGAATGCTCTGCGCACCTGCTCAATGGCCTCTGCCTGCGTTGCAGGGTGCTCAGACAAGCATGAATGGCATGATGCTCATTCAGGTTTGTTACATGAACATCACAGATTCTTCCTGCCTGTTTCTCGGATTTTGGCTTTGCCGGAGGCCGAACCTGGCACATGTGGACATGATGATCGCAGACCGTGGGATGTCTCCAAGTTGCCTGGGCCAGCTTCTGGGCATGTGGCTGCTTTGTCGGAGGCGCAGCCTGCCAGCGAAATCGGCTCTGGCTGTTAACATAAGCCACGGCCGACGGCAAGTGCTGCTGTGGGCTTACTTCTCAAGCTCGCGCGACCTCGCAAATGCCCGGGGCAGTGAAATCCAGTCCTCTGCAGGCACGGTCAAGTCTGGAATTCACCCTGAGAAGTTTCCTGAAGCCACGCTCATGAGTCTCGGCGTCTCATGAACTGACAACAAACAGGCCTGCCACTTCGAAAAAATTTTGGCCAAGTGCAATGCGGCGAAAGGCATCATCACTCAAATGCCGGTAGATTTCGCTGGTTTTATTGATTTCGTGTCCTTGACAGGGACAGGCTGCAACAGAACAAAGGATGACAAAGGGATGTCTGACAGGCGCCATTGCCACAGAGCTCTGTTGACGCTGCTGGCAACGGCCGGCTTGAAATGGATAGCAGACGACAGACCAAAAATCTGAGCCCGGCACTGTACGCATCCTCTGTCTTGACGACTGATGCCACATGGTCCGAGCCACTCAAGAATCGCGTCGGGAAGTCATTAATGAGCTTGATGTAGGGCTTC
Source organism: Symbiodinium natans (assembly GCA_905221605.1). Classification (NCBI taxonomy): domain Eukaryota; class Dinophyceae; order Suessiales; family Symbiodiniaceae; genus Symbiodinium; species Symbiodinium natans. The sequence goes on along the minus strand of CAJNDS010002117.1, from coordinate 403,158 downwards.
TCTTCAGCCGGGGAAGAATAGATATTGTCATAAAGAATGTCCCAAGAGAGGTCGATCATGAGTTTGGGATTCTTCTGCAGCCTTTGCTTGATGAGCTCCACATGCTCCTCAATGGACGTAGGCTTCTGCAGGAGTGAAGCAGACAGCTTGGGATCCAACTGCTTCGAAAGCCCACCGAGATGCATCCAGATGAGCTTGTTCTCTGGATACAGCTTCAGGACCTCATCCATCAGGGGCAAGAACTTCTTGCCATCCCGGTCATCCCCAAGGTCAGCATGCAAGGCCAAGGGGATGTCCTGTTTCCGGAGCTCCGCCATGAAGGGCCCCCACGTCTTAATCGACTCCAGGCTCACGGGGAGGCCCTGCTCGTTCTTCCATAGCGCTTGCTTTACCAAGTTGATCTCGCCGACCCACTTAAACATTTTGGGAAACTCCGCTTGGAGCAACTTCATCTTGTCAAGAATTTCCTCCGCCTTGTGGAGGTTGAGGAAGGACATAGAGAGTGTAATCATCGGGCCAACTGGGCTCTCAGCCAACGCCTGGCTGTTGTCTAGGACACTTTGTGCATTGAAGAAATCATTCTTCAAGCTTGGTGTTATCTTCTCACCAGGGCAGTCCAAGTAGTAAGTGCATGTAGAATCAATCGGCAGGCGTTGGCCAATGCCATACAACGTCGTAAAGAGGATGCCGGCCCTCCTCAGCCTGCCCAGCAAATCCGCAAACGGCACTGGTGGACCCCCAAATGGTCGGGCGTGAAGGTGCGAGTCAACAACTGCCCAGGTTTGTTCCGCTCCTCGGTCGTAACAAGCCGTGGACCCTTTCTTGAAGTCTGCCAGTGTCAGGGTTGGGCTTGTCAGACGCCCACCAGCCTGCAGAGTTCATTGAGTGGAACACACACGCAAAAGCAATCTGCGAAGTAAGCTAGACATGAAAGAAAATGAAGAAACAACTCACATTTCAAAATCTCCGAAATCCATCTGTTCCCTTGCAAAAAGATGGTTGGCTCAGGAAGAAGCAATAAAACAAAAAAACATCTTTCTCCGGGAAAAAAAAAGGTTGTCGGTCACAGGGTGATAGACAATCATCTTCTCCCCTAGATGGCTCCAAACGAAACAGCATCTTGTCTCGTCTAAAGCCAAAAAAACATCGGTTGAAGGTGCAGCCCCATAGGTAGTGAAAAACAATTGTGGTTTTGCTTCTTCGGCTTTGCGGGAAAAGGTGTGCTTTGGGCTTGAGACTGCCTTTGCCCTGGGAAGAAATCTCTTTTGCGTCAGAAAATCTCCATAACCCATCTTTGCCCCGGCAACAACAGTTTTCCGATCACTGGCTCATGAAAAACCAACATATATGCGTCTTTTCTTCAGGGTGCTAGGAAAACAAACCATCTTCCCTCAAGGATACCAACAAGAAAGAAGCCAAACTGGGTCCATTTAGTGGGGCGACCATTTTTACACATATAAAAAATCTATATATATATATATATATATGTATATATATATATGGTAATACTTGTATGATATGAACATCGGCGGAGTTTTGAAGACAGTGAAAAACCAACTTCTGCACGGACTGCTTCATGCAAAAGCATTCAACGAGAAAAATCCGAGACACACTCTGGGTCTGCAAGTCCAGCTGTGCAGTTCTTGAGGACGACAGCCTGACAGCCAAAGCAAGAATGAATGTTTTCAGCCGCAACCGCCAAAGCTTCCACACCGCCCTGCTCTTCGTCTTCCCCATGTCAGATTGGGAGCCGATGATGCCCTTTCGGATTATAATCCCAGGTCCCACATCAAGCCGAGATGCTCCAGCTGCACCAGTGCCGAGGTGTCTCGGCTCTCGTCCTGACACAGCCACTGCCATCCCAGCTCTTGACTCTAAAAGCAACCGCCCTCCGAACCGATGCCAGGCAATCTTTATAAGGTGAGACTTTCAGTACCTTGCATACAGGGCAGAACAAAAAAAGGAAACCAAACTCCCAAAGATTGCAATTTACATTGCGGCTCTGGGGGCATCCTCAGGGCCAGCGATAGGTTCTGAGTATCGAAGTCCTGGCCCTCCAAAAAAAATGACCATTTGTGTGGGTGACACGCGTGGGCGTGAGGGTCATTGACTTCAGAGCAGCGGGCCCCGCAATTCAAAGCGGCCCTGAACAACTGCATATGGTCACGTCTCTGAATTATGGTCCCTTCTAGGGTACCTTAAATACTCGGGGCCCCCTTATAACAGTAGCCCCAGAAAGGGACCATAATGCAGAGAAGTGATCAGATGGCCAAGCCACAGGATGCCCTCAGCAGGATGAAACACACAAGCGAACAGAGCCCAGAACCAGCCGTCTCGCGCAAGGCATGCCTTAATGCAACCTCATGGGGAAGGCCCTTGCTATTGCAGCGTACTTGTTGCCTCAAAAAACCCCCCGATGTCCCCGATGATTCATCGGCTTCAAGCTATCTGCGAGCTATCCCTGGAAGGATGTCCTCTGTAGCTGGGCAATCATCTCCAGCTCTGCAGGCATCCTGACCTGTGGTGGAAGGCTCCAAACCTACTATACAAAAGGTATAATTGCAGCAGATAGTAGTGGTAAAGTTTTCCCATGGCTCTCAGGGTCTGTAGACAAGATGGTCCAACACGCTAAGCGCCTGCTGCATACGTCCACAGAAGGACTGCAGCGATCCAGAAGCCTGGCAGAAAAGCACGCGGACTTCACACAGAATTGCTGCTATGCCTCTACTTTGGACGGTTCCGCTGGCCTGCCGCAGAGCCAAGACTTGCTGACAGCCGGGTCATGCCGGCACAGCGGATCGCTAGACTTGGTTGCAGTTGGCCAGGCGTGCTGATTGTGCTAACGAAGCTCGTTTTGACTCGACATGGCCCCTGAGTTCTGTCCCGTAGACATGCTTGCTGCGATGCTAGGCTTGTAGTGAGAGCATGGAGTACGGTTCGCTTGAAGCTGCAATGAGAGCTTTGTAAGCCCAAAAGGCAGCAGCAAACTACAGAGTCTGATCTGAACTGCGGCAAGGAGGGCAAGCACCTTTTCTGCCTGCTAAGGTTGTGTCTGATTTGAACTTCGCATGGCCTCACGCAGCAGCTCGAAGAGCAGCTGGCCTCTTAAAAGTCCCAGACGGTGCCGACAATAACAACGACTTCTTAAAACGACTCCCGAGGCCCAAGGGGTCATGGCCCTGTTTCATCGAAATGCATTGTGTTTCATTCCCGGCCTCGGGTTGGCGAGCCGCACAATCGCGAACAATGAGCCTCGGTGAGCCGAACCTGGAGCTGCGGAGGGCCGATTCTCATAGGCCGAGCTTCACCCGACTTCTAAGCCCAAAAAACTCCTGAGAGACCGCAACTCCCGAATCCTGAAATCGAGTTCCAAAACTCTGGTTCGGGCATGAGTTCGAGGTCGTAACAATCTTATGTCTCCGCGGAGTCGGAGTTGGAGTTCAACATCGATGCGAAGGCACGTGAGGCCAATGCCTCAACATAGCAACCCTCCCTCTCTCGCCCGATCATGTTGAAACTTGGCGAACACAGACACGGAAACAAACACAAAGACGGACAGAGACAGACATGCAGGCAAACACACACACACACACACACACACACACAAAGCCAGATGTCTCATGAAAACCATTCGAGCAACCAGGCGAACGCAACCCGCAAAACCACACATTGCCCCCCCGACCCAGGTCAGATGTGAAACATGGTGAAACACTGCATCTCTGTAGCTGGGGCTGCCGCAGGCTGCCATTGAATATCATTGAATCGTGTGTCTTCATGTCTTTGCACAAGCTAAGCTGCTAGCCTTCCCACCCTTCGAAAGGAAGCACTTCTTTTTGCGATGGACGACTGTTGCATGCTATAACCTGTTTTCTTACAATGAAACTACAGCAACGCACATGCAGCAGGAAGTCCTCTTAAGACAAGGCGCTAGCATCTGGCCGGTGAACTCCGCGGGGAGCGCTGCGCACACGTCCTGTGCAAAACTCAAATCAAGCGATTCATGCCCATCAGGTACATGCAATGACAATAACCGAAGTACCAGCACGAAACCCGAACAACACTCCAATGTCACTAGCGCCCTGAAACCACCCAACAACAAAAACAAAAAAAAACTACTGGTGTGAGTCTATCAGGAAGACCTAAGTTCGCAAGAGTTTGAAGGTGGTTTGCGTCTTCCTGCGGCACTGCTGCACAGAGCCCAGAAAGCAGCACACCTACGTTCCTGATCGCAGCTACACACCTATCATTCACGCATCCAAGCAGCCGCAAAGCAGCCGTTCTCGACATTCCGAAGCCAGCCATGTACTTCATGAGGAGACCATTGTCGAGGGTGTGGATCGTGATTCTTCGCTGAAACGCTTTGCAGTATTTCCCGCTCGGTCCCACAAGAAGACTTCACTCGCAGAGCCGCGCCCGTGCGCAACGTAGACAGCGTATGTTCAGTATCTGATGCCGCCGGCGCTAGCGTGCAAATGACGGCCAGGAGAGATGTTTCCAAGCGAGACAGCGATCGTGCGAGCAGCTTTGTGAGCGCCGAGGCTCGAAAAGCGTGTTGTGGGATACGCTGCCTCGTGGACATGAACCGAATACATTCCTTGAGGGCATACAGCGAGGCATTGATCTCGGCTCCCTCATGCTGCCGCTCACGCGTGTGATTTGCGGAGTCTTTCCGCCGTTCTGTTCCAGCGCAGTCCACCAGAGTCAAGCAACCTCCCGTATCCAGTAGCCGTATAGTGCAGATGGCATGGCTTCGGGAACTTTCATCATTTGCTTCTGTGACAGAGGTAGCTCTGCGCTGTCGGGCGGTCTGAATAATTGCGCAGGCTTCGCCGACGCTTTGAGGATGTACCTCCACAGCACCTTCGGGCACGAAGAAATTTGCGGATGCCTCACGCACCTCTCGAAGCTTCAGCTCAGGCAAGTTTGCAACCTGCAAGTCGAAGCAGCGCGCCCCTCGAAGCTCCACAAAACTTATCGATAGCATGTTCTTCCCAAGATCCCGAAATAAGTCTTCTGCAGCAAGGGTCTCGATGGCCCTCATGGTGTGTGTCTTGCCGCTCCCTGTTTGCCCAAACATCAATACTGTGCTTGCCTGTCCCGCGCGGGCTGCTGCTACAAGGCCTGCAGCACAGACCTGGTACACCTCCTCATCCCTTGCCTCATGCGAGAAAACCCGATCAAATGCGAAGCGTAGATGGTGCACCATTGGGGTTCGGAGGTCTGCTTGGAACAAGCAGTTGTGAAGGACAAGCTGTTCTGAAGCACCTTTGGCAGGAATGACATGCAAAACATCGAAGTCATTGCGCTTCGCGGTCTCGTCGCTAAACAGGGGCCGTTTCCGTGCATAGACCTGAACCGGCTTCAGGTTCGGCAGGTGCGTTCCATCTGCCTTCGAATCTACAGTGGCCGGAATCTTGGCCTGATACTTCTCAATGGCTTCCACGAAAAGGTCGCGGTGGGCGGCCCGGAGCTCGTTCTTGTCGAACATTTGCCTCCAAGAACAATGTGCTTCTGGGCTCGCCAGGGGCGGGGGGCTATCGTGGGCTGATTTATCCGACTGACAAGCGCCCTGTGCAAAGCGCTGTGGCAGATTATTGAACAAAAATAAGAGGCCAGGGTCACATGGGAACCTGGGAAGCATGGCTTTGCCCGCGGCGCCTCCCCACGGCGCCCACAGAGGCAGGTCGGCCCCTGGCTTGCACGCGCTGTGCGGAAGGACCTTCAGAGGCACTGCGGCGAGTGGGGGGGCTGCGCGTCCTGCCAACAACAGACGGCCCTTCGAGGCTCTGGCATAGCTTAAAACATTTAGGCACTGCGAGTCTGCGAGCATTTGCAGATGTGAGTTTTTCTCTGGTCCCGTCGGTCCTGGGCTCGTCCGACTTCTCGGACGGGCGGCTCTTTCGCTTCCCTCGCAGCTCCTCCTCCAGCCAACAAATACTGCACGACTTCTTGCTGCTTATTGGCAAAGGGGAGGACTATGCACAAGCTTTGGGGGTGGCAAACTAAACGCCTGCAGTTGCATGCTGCAGGTCGCACACACCGTGCGCCTCGCGCGCTTCTAGACGCTGCCGAAGCGCCGCTGGCATTTGGGCGCTGGGCGCAGGCCCTCCACGGCCCACCTAGCAGAGCAATGCGCTGAAGCCAGCCTTGCACCATCTACAGCAATGGTATGCAGAAGTCAGGGTTTCCCCTACGGTTTCCCCTACAGTGCTCCATGCTCCCATGCATCGGATGGTTTGGATCAAGCGTTTCTCAAAGCCTGCGGCTGCGGTCCAGCCCCAAATGCGCCCAGCCTCACGGGCCGCAGCTACATTGCCGCGTGAAGCACAGGAGCTTTGATGCACAAGCGGCACAATCGGAAGACATTGGAGGCAAAGTCCCTGCCCTGCCTTGCCGGCGCATTTGCAGCTGGGGATGGAACGTATCCTTGCACCAGGTCCTCCTTCCCCGACGCCAGTTCCGGCAGCAAAGTCACATCAAACTCCAAGGTGCTCTCCGGCTCTGCAGCATTCTCGATGTTACTATCTGCGTGGGCATGCGCATCATCCTCATCGTCTCCCACACTGTGCGGAAGAGGGGGACTCCCAGGTATTGTCCGGGAATCAATTCTAGAACGATCTGTGGCCGCTCTGGCCGGTGATGAATGCTGCGTGGGGCTGACAGATGGCGATTTCGGGCTTGGAAACGCATTTTTGTACAAGGGCGGCTTTCCGCCAGACTGATGGGTCGGCGTTTTCTCCTTCGGAGGTGCCTGTCCTGTGTTTCTTGCCATCTGAGTACCATCGTCCGCACAGAGTTTGTCAGCAGGGCTCACATCTAAGCCCGGGATGTTCCCAGGCTCCTTCAGCGAGCCGTGCCCGGAAGTGATGGGCCTGGAATGTGCAGAAATGGCAGAACCCAAAATCGGACAAGCCCAGGAATCCGTCAGTAAGGTTCTTCCGAGGTGCTTGGGTTGCCCATTAGGATGTGACGGTATCGATGCCGGGATAGCTGCGAACTGTGCCTTGCGACATGGCTTGATTCTTGATTGCTGACGTAGTTAAGCACAGCGCGCCAGGTAGTTTTGCATCATCGTTCCAATTGGCTGCAGTCTAGGCAAAGGGCCGCAACAACAGGTGCTGGGTCAGGAATTGCATCTTGGACTGCGTGCACTGACCTCGGCACTTAACGATGACAGTCCATACAACGTTCGGGGCTGGTCAAGCATGCACCCACACGTTCAGCAAGACACTCCTTCGGAGACACTGTGACGCCATTGGCCGGAGTAGTCGCTGCATCTCCGGTATTGGCTCGAATTCCAACTGGTGAAACCACGGGTGATTCGGAACCTTGGTGTCTCGCAGTGCAAAATGAGGACCACAAAATGTCATGTCCAAGTTCCTTCGTTCAACGAGGCACTGGTGGAGGCTGGCGCTCGGGCAACAGCTCGTTGAAGCTGGCGAATTTGAACACGCGACAAGCCTGCCTGGCAACTGGGGGGAAGCGGCAGCAAAACCATACTATTGCAGTGCGGCAGAGTATCATTGAAGATCTACCTGCGAACAAAAAATCAAACGCGTTATTTCCTAGCATGTGTTTGACAACTGCCTCCTCTAAATCGGTGACCAGCAAGTCTGCGATGTGACCAGGCTTTGTCACGCCGAGTTGTTGCAAAGACTGCATTTGCGTAGACAGGCCTAGCCAGGATCTTGTGTGAGGCACGCACATTGGTTCCGACTGTGTTGTCCCAACATGTCTGGTCGAAACAACATATGCCAAAACATGCCAAAGCAACGAAATCAAGAGGGTGTTGTCGAGGGGCGAAACCCCTTTAATTCCATGTGCTTAACGCTTCAGATGGACGAGCCAGGTGACCATGGTTTTCGAGCAGCAGCTGCAGCTCTGGATCTGGATTGTCAACTTCGTGCGACGATCGCCGCAACAATTGGCTGGGTCGTTTCGGCACTGACACCTGTGTGGGCGCAGTTTTCAAATGACAAGAATAAACTCAACACTGTGTTTTGAAGCCATGCCATGCAACACATACTTCCCCCTGTTGCCCGCCTGGCTGGCCGATGCGCCGCAACCCATGCCGACATGTGCCCCTCACAAACGAAACACGCCTGCGTCCCATGTGATGCAGTATGCTGTTTTGCCCGAATGGCATTGTCAGTCTCCTGCTTAGCCCAAAACCTGTGTGACTCGGGCGGGCGATTGCGAAGCCAAGGTCGAATTGCAAGCACGACAAATGCAAGATTAAGGAACGCACACGCAAAACCCAATGGCAACCAGCGCCATTCTGGGGCTTTGGATGGTTGTATTAGTATTGATGTATCATTGTTGTGTTGGTGTTGATAAATCACTGCCATGGTACATGCTGCGCAATGCTGCGCAAAACCCTGAAACGTTTTTACCCGCCAGTGTTGCCGGTTTATGTCCTGTGTCGCTCGAGAAAAGAAGGTGTTGGAGCACCAAGTTTGTTGATTTTTCTATTGTTTCTGTCCTCGCCAAGAAATGTCCAAAGCAAGAAGTGAGCCAGCGGTTCATCATATATCTTAAACACGCCCCCTCATTTTTCTCCCCTCCCCCTCATTTGGAGCTCCCGTTTCACCATCTATCTTAATCACAGCCCCTCACGACGCTCCCTCATTTGACGATTCGGAGTCATCATATATCTTAAACACGCCCCCTCATTTGGCGATTCGGGTTCATCATATTTCTAAAGCACGCGCCCTCATCTGGCGATACCGGTTCATCATACATATTCAACACGCCCCCTCATTGGCGACTCCGGTTCACGACATACCTTAAATACGCCCCCTCATTTGTCTATTTGGTTCATCATACATTCATGTATCTTAAACGTGCCCACACACGCCCCCTCAAATAGCGATGCCCGCTCATCATATATCTTAAACACGCCCCCTCATTTGGCGATTTGGAGATAACACGTCCCTCATTTGGCCATTCCGGTTCCTGATATATCTTAAATACGCCCCTCATTCGGCGATATCGTATATCTTCAACACGCCCGCAGTGGTGGCATGGGCCAGCCCTACGAGCTAAAGGTTGGAGTTTAGGATTCGTTCTTCGGGCTGAGTGCAGCGAAACAGTGGCGAAATCTTAATATTTTGTGCAGCTTCGTATTGTGTCTGGGGATAATGGGGCGTGCTGCTTCTTGTGAAGTGCCTATATGTAAGGGCACAAGAGGGCTGGTGCAAAGTGGTATCCTCAAACACGCCCCTGTGGGACCCCCCGCTTGGAGGAGCTGCAAAAGGGGGTGCGCACGAATTTGGTTGTTTCGGACACTCTGGCAATGGGCACTCCAGGGACCCTCTGAGGTTGGGCACTTCAGCAACACTCTCTCGACTCCAGGGACACGCTGCGGTTGGGCACCCTGGGGTTAGGCGAGGAGTGGACCGGGCGAGGAGAAGAGTTGAATTTAAGATCTAACAGTCAACCCCACACCGAGGGTGCGGAATAACCACAGCAAACACCCCCACCAGCAGTAGAATGCGCAAAGCAGGCGCACTGCCAATATGCACTCGCGACAAACACAGGGCGTGACATACAGACTTGGGCCGTGCCATGTGAACTCGCGACCAACACAGGGAGTGACGTGGCTGTCAGGCTGGGGCTTTGCCATATGAATTCACGAAAAACACAGCGTGCCATGTGAACTCACGACAAACACAGGGCGTGACATACAGACTGGGGTCTTGCCAATGAACTCGCGACAAGCACAGGGCGTGACATATCGGCTGGGGTTTTGAGTTCGTGACATACAGGCTGGGGCCTTGTCACGAAAAACACGGCGCTCGACATACAGGCTGCGGTCTTGACATCTGGGCGCGACATACAGGGCATGACATGCAGGCTGGGGTCTTGCCAATATGAATTCGCGACGAACACAGGGCGTGACATGCAGGCTGGGGCTTTTCATGTGATATCGTGACATTCAAAGCACTGCAGCGATTTACCTCCCACTTAATCCTGAACCCTGTACTAGAATTGAGGGTTTAGGGTTTAGGGCCCGCTACAACCCTAAACCCAAAAAGGCCCGAACCCTAAACCCTAAACCCCAAGCATGAAACCCCAAAGCCTCTCACATCCATAAACCCTAGACCCTAAACCCGAAACCCCAAAATGTTAGCTTTTGGAAAGGAACACCTAGCGCCACGCTTACATGGGGGAGAGCCTGAAACCTGCATATACGCATGGTGCCGCCTTGTGGCAAAAACATAAACAAGCAAGAGCGGAACTTCATGTCGCCCTTCCATCATAATTTTACATACATGGTATTTTGACGTCCGCCCATGTGGAGCAGTCATGGAAAAATACCGTTTTTACCATGTTGCCTAAAACGGGCGACAAGTCTTTGGTACAGAAGTGGCGTCCGATTGCGGTCCTCAAAATCACGTACAAAATAATTTCCAAGCTACTATTGGGACGCTCGGCTCCTTTGATGGAAAGCTTTCGATCGAGTTGATCACGAGTCACTTTTTGCAGCGTTGGATGCGGCTGGCATGCCTGGTGCATACGTTTCTTTGCTGAGACCCTTATACACGTCACAAACGGGCGCTGTCAGAGATCGGCCATTTCATATACGGCGTGGGGTCAAGCAAGGTGATGTTCTCAGCCCTCTCCTCTTCAACGTTGCCTTGGAATGTGCGTTAGATAGATCGAAGCGGCGTCTCAGTCATCATGGTGGGATATTGGAACGGCAGTGCGATTGCCAAACGTTCGCTTTGCTGATGATCTTCTGCTTTATGCGACGTTTTTCCCGAAAGCATCGCGCGGGGCTCTTCCGTGCGGAGCCCTCTGACCCAACAACATAGAGTGAAGTACATAGAGTGAAGTGCATAGCGTGAAGAGCATGGAGTGAAGTGCATAGAGTGAAGCGCATAGAGTGAAGTGCATAGAGTGAAGTGCATAGAGTGAAGTGTCAAGTGCATAAAGTCAAGTGCATAGAGTGAAGTGCATAGAGTCAAGTGCATAGAGTGAAGTGCATAGAGTCAAGTGCATAGAGTCAAGTGCATAGAGTGAAGTGCATAGAGTGAAGTGCATAGAGTGAAGTGCATAGAGTGAAGTGCATAGAGTGAATTGCATAGAGTGAATTGCATAGTGTGAATTGCATAGAGTGAAGTGCATAGAGTGAAGTGCATAGAGTGAATTGCATAGAGTGAAGTAGAAGTTAATAGAAATTACGAGATTTACGTAGAATTTAGTAGACCTTCGTACCCAGTCCTAGATTTCTAAATTAAAATTACTCTTTCTAAGGCGGCGGGCTGGGTTGACATCGCCAATCGGGATTGCAACCCTCTGCGGGTTTCGGCGTGGTCGCGGTGCTAAAACCGTCGTTTTTTTACGTTTCTTGATTTGCGCGGACAACCCTCTGCGGGTTTCGGCGTGGTCGCGGTGCTAAAACCGTCGTTTTTTTTTCTTCCTCGGACTTTTATGCCTGCTGATCCGCTTGGTCGGCTCCAAAAACTACCCGGGCAAGCTACACCACGCCCGCAGCGGCAGCCGGCGGGCTTCAGCACAGCGGCAGGCTCGGTCCGTCCGGGTCACCAAGAGCCAGGACGGCAGCCAGGGTCGGCAGGCTGTCTTGCGCCGGCCCCACTACCGCCCTTGCCCTCCCCAGCGCCGTTGAGCCGACTGCCTGCTGGCATGCAACGGACAGGGCGCTCCACCACCTGCGTGCCCAGGCGAGGCCGGCAACCGCGCGCAGAGGTGCCGGGGCGCGGCAGGCCCGCAAACGGACCAGGCGTCGCACCACTGACGCTGCCTCGGCGTTCCAGCGCCCCCCGACCTCACAACCAAGCACGCAGAGCTGTTGCGCCCCCCCCTGTGCGAGCTCGGGGTAGGTGGCCCGCTTACGCCGCTCGGCCGTGCGCAGCACGGCCCCGTCACGGTCTGCGGCTCCGCAGTGGGGCGTGCCATCCCTCGCCAGCGGCGAGACGAGTGTGGCGTCGCAGCATAGCGCCCCTCCCAACGGGGTCGCCCCGTAGATGACGAGGTCCAAGCGGCGACGGTCCCCCGGGGGTACTCCAGGATACTCCAGGCGCGGTGGTCTGGGCCAGCCATTGCTGCGGCACCACTTGGCCCTCTGGTCTGGGCCAGCCATTGCTGCGGCACCACTTGGCCCTCTGGCCCGACAGCCTCGCGCGCGACGCGCACCCAGGTGCGCTCGAGGACTTTGGCACGGTGCGCAAGCAGGCCCGTCCGGGGGCAAGCCAAGGCATGGTCGCCGTGCTCATCGACAAGGCGGCCACACCCCGGGGTGGACAGTCCGCCATCCCCACCGCAACGCCCTGCGGCCAGCGGAAGCGGCAGGCGGAGGCGTCGCCTCAGTGCGATCTGCATCATCTCCGGCGAAAGCGTCGTGTGGGGGTCACTTGGGATGGCCGTAAGCCATGCGCCGGCGTGGGGCCCAGCCTGTGAACGCAGAAGAGCGCGATGAGCGGGCGACAAGGAAGGCAGCAACACGCGGTCGCGGAAGAAACGGTTCCGAGTACGCGACGCGTGAAACTGCCATCCATGCACCCGCCCGCCAGGCTCAGTGGCGTCGGGCTCGGGTCCCGGCGGTCTCGACTGCCTAGCGCGACCAGGTCGGCACATCGACCCAGCCTTCGTTGAGGAGTAGCTGCCGACCAGCCTCGGCGGCTCGCAGGCACGCTGGGCCGTGCCATCCTGGAGAGCCGCGACCGCCCATGCGGCAAACCTGGGGCAGCGGGCCTCGAAGACGGCGAGCGAGTCAGCCCACGCAGCCCAGTAAGCTGCGGGGGCTGCGCGTGTTGCCTGAGTGAGACCCAGACCTCCTAAGCTTGCGGGCAACAGCGCGATGGCGCGTGCCGGGCACTCCGCGTCCTCGGCCGGCTCGCCAACACAAGCTTGCAACGTGCCCCACACAGCCGCATCGTGCGCCGCAGCGTACGGCTTGATCAACTCGGGCGGCACAGTTCGCAGGGCGTGGTTAGCGCGCGGCGAGGCGCAGTACGCCAGGAGCAACCACGCGCACTGCAAGTCGGGCAGTAGGGGGAGCTGCCGCAGGAGCTCGTCTTCCTTCGCCACGCGATCCCGCCCCCACGCCTCTATGAACTGGGGTGTCCCCACGGGGCAGCCCAATGCGACTATGCCGCGTTCGAGCAACGGCTTGTCCCCGCGCCACACATCGTCGCCGAGGTCGCGAACCCTCGGCGGCGCTGGTCCCCCGGAGAAGTTGAACACGCGAGTCTTGCCCAGGTTGGCCGCGATCCCGGTGTGGGCCTCAACAGACGCCGTTGCCGTATCGAAGGCTGCACGGGACCGTGTTGGGCACGGGAGCACGAGGTAGAGGTCATCCAAAAACGCGAGGAGTTCCTCGCCATCCTGAAGCTTCTCAGCCGCGCGCTGCAGCCCCGCATGTTGTCCCAAGGCGAAGAGCGCGGGGGCCAATGGGTCCCCTTGCTCGCATCCCTCGCCCTGGAAGATGCTATGGCGCTCACCGCTCTCGTCCCACCAAAGATACTCCGAGGCCTGGCCGTAAAAAAGCCGGGCGAAGGGGACGAGGGCGGGCGCTACTTCATGGAGCTTGTGTAAAAAAGCAGCGCGGGAGATGCAGTCGTACGCGCTGCGACCGTCTAGCGAGACGACGGTGGTCTGAGGGTCGCATTCGAGAGCGGCCCGCAGCTTCGCTGTAAGAGCGTCCATGCCCGCGCGAGTGCTTAAGGCATATTGGAATGGTCGGGTCGCCTCATCGAATGTGGCAGCGTGGGAGGCGGCCAACGTGCGGGAAACAAGCCGCCGGGAACGTGTCGCCAGTGGCGATGCCACGGACCCCGCCTCCAGGCTTCTGGATGGCAGTCATACGCGCAAGCGCAACGCCGGCAGCGACTTCCTGGGGCACGTCAGCACGGGCGAGGACCTCGGCCAGCAGTTCCAGAGCATCGGCCTCGTTTTTGTACGTTTCTTGATTTGCGCGGACAACCCTCTGCGGGTTTCGGCGTGCTAAAACCGTCGTTTTTTTACGTTTCTTTAGGTCCGCGGACAACCCTCTGCCGGTAATCGCCGGGTCGCGATGCTAAAACCGTCGTTTTTGGTACTTTTTTCCGTGGCCGCAAACAACCCTCTGCGGGTTTCGGCGTTGGCGCGGTGCCAAAACCGTCGTGTTCTTGCGTTTTGTGGCATACAAACGTAACCCCTCTGCGGGTTTCGGCGTTGGCGCGGTGCCAAAACCGTCGTGTTTTTGCGTTTTGTGACATACAAACGTAACCCCTCTGCGGGTTTCGGCGTTGGCGCGGTGCCAAAACCATCGTGTTTTTGCGTTTCTTGACATGCAAACGTAACCCCTCTGCGGGTTTTCGCGTGCTCGCGGTGCGAAAACCGTAGTGTTTTTGCGTTTTTTTTGTCGACTTGTGTAGTACAGACGTAGTACGCCGGGGACTTCCGTGGCTGGAAAATCGACTTTTGTAGTACAAACGTAGAACGCCGCGGACACGCGGAGCCTCCGTGGCTGGAAGGTCGACTTTTTGTAGTACAAACGTAGTACGCCACGGACACGCTCAGCTTCCGTGGCTGGAAAGTCGACTTTTGTAGTACACACGTATAGTACGCCGGGGACACCCGGAGCTTCCATGGCTGGAAAATCGACTTTTGTAGTACAAACGTAGTACGCCGCGGACACGCGGAGCTTCCGTGGCTGGAAAGTCGACTTTTTGTAGTGCAGACGTGTAGTACGCCGGGGACACCCGGAGCTTCCGTGGCTGGAAAGTCGACTTTTGTAGTACAAACGTAGTACGCCGCGGACACGCGGAGCTTCCGTGGCTGGAAAGTCTAGTACAGACGTAGTACGCCGCGGACGCCCTGGGCGTCTGAAAACACCGCATCGCAAATACCACGGTCCCCGAATTCGCTGTTTCCAAAACCATCGCAAATACCATGGTCCCCAAATTCGCTGGTTCCAAAACCATCGCAAGGAGCTTCCGTGGCTGGTTCCAAAAGTATCGCAAATACCATGGTCCCCGAATTCGCTGGTTCCAAAAGCATCGCAAATACCATGGTCCCCGACTTCGCTGTTTCGAAAAGCATCGCAAATACCATGGTCCCCGAATTCGCTGTTTCCAAAACCATCGCAAATACCATGGTCCCCGAATTCGCTGTTTCCAAAACCATCGCAAATACCATGGTCCCCGAATTCGCTGTTTCCAAAACCATCGCAAGGAGCTTCCGTGGCTGGTTCCAAAACCATCGCAAGTATCATGGTCCCCGAATTCGCTGGTTCCAAACGCATGGCAAACACCATGGTCCCCGAATTCGCTGCTTCCAAAAGCATCGCAAATACCATGGCCCCCGAATTCGCTGTTTCCAAAACCATCGCAAGGAGCTTCCGTGGCTGGTTCCAAAACCATCGCAAATACCATGGGCCCGAAGTCGCTGGTTCCAAAAGCATCGCAAATACCATGGTCCCCAAATTCGCTGTTTCCAAAAGCATCGCAAATACCATGGTCCCCGAATTCGCTGGTTCCAAAAGTATCGCAAATACCATAGTCCCCGAATTCGTTGTTTCCAAAAGCATCGCAAATACCATGGTCCCCGAATTCGCTGTTTCCAAAACCATCGCAAATACCATGGTCCCCGAATTCGCTGTTTCCAAAACCATCGCAAGGAGCTTCCGTGGCTGGTTCCAAAACCATCGCAAATATCATGGTCCCCGAATTCGCTGGCTCCAAAAGCATCGCAAATACCATGGCCCCTTTTTTTTCCCTCGAGCCTTTTTCCGCAACATCCACGCGGGTCCCTGTGCACGGCGCTTCGGCCTCAGACAGCTGCGGGAATCGCCTCGGCCTCAGCCAGCACGCATGGGGAGGCGGCTGTGGGCGGGAGTCGCCTGCCAGCAGCCTGCCAGCGCGCGTCGGCGAGGATCTCGTGCAGGGCGGGCTCCGGCCCGCCAGCGCTACACTCCCCACCTGGAGGCAGCTCGAGGAGGGATGCTGCGAAGGCCCGCTGCGCGGCGACAGCGAGGATGCCGCTCCATCTCACGACCCACGCTGCCCGGGCAGCAGTCCGGAAAGAGGCAGGCACCTCCGCTGCGCGCGCTCTCGCCAGCAAGCGGATGAAGGTGGTGGCGGCTTCGGGAGCCCACCTGCCGCCTACTTCCATCCCGAACACCACCAAGCGGCAGCGGCGCGCCCGCTCCAGCTCGGGATAAGTTTGGCGTTGTTTGCGGCGTGTAGCCTGGGCAAGAACGATGCCGGGGCGGGCATCAACGGTCCCGGCCGAGGGAGCTGACGAGCGTGGCATCAACTGCGAGCTGCTCCCCATGCCACAGGGGCAGCCCGTTGCAAACAACCTCAATCCGCCGTGCGTCCTGCACGGGCACATCGAGGTTCATGTCGGCCAGCCGCACGTTTCTGGCCACACGTGCGCCAGCCTCGCGACACACCCTGGCGAGGGCTCGCTCAAAGGAGGGATGGCGCGCGAGGCAAGGACGCCAGCAGCGGCACACGCCGTCCGGTGGTCACCCAGCACATCCAGCGGCCTTCGGCCGGAGCTAAGGTCGGCGCGATGTCTGCGGGTATTCGAGCATTCGCCGACTGCGTTGCTGCAAAGGCAATCAGTTCAAGAGCTGGCACGTCGCGGCACGCACAGTATTCGGCGAGGACAACGTGTGTCGGGTATCGGCTACCACAAGGTGAGTAGTCGGGAGGGATATCGCACGTATGCGCAGAGTTTACACACAAGTCAGGAAAGTCCTTTCACGTTTCGGGGCCCCGGGGTCCAGGCAAGGCTCGGGTTTATCTTGGGCGTCCGTGTCCCAGCGCATCCATCTGCCGCAATGCGGCTTGACAGCGCATGTGTGGGGAGTGTCGCACATGTGCAGATTAAAACTTGCGTGGTAAGAACGCGACCTGGTGCGCGCTGACAGACCCCGTTCGGCGTCCGCCGGAGCCTCTGCCGCCTTCCGTACGCCGTCATGGAGCATCGCCTTTCCCAGCCTACCCTCCTGGAACCGGCGGCCGTGGCGACGGCGCTACGCGACTCAAGACGGGGTGGGGCTGCAGGCCTGTCAGGCACGCGGGTCGAACATTTGAAAATGGTGACCCTCGCCGTTTCCTCCGAAGCTGCCCTGACCACCACGCCTGCGCAGCGGTCGCCCCGCTGCACAGTGCGCGCCCCACGCCCCACAAGTGGGCGCGCCCCACAAGTGGGAGATATCGTGAGGACAGCTGAAAACGCCGGAGCTTGGCTGGCGGCTGTGCCGGGCGAGGCGGCTCCGCAACGGTGCGCGTTTCAGCCACCTTGGCCTGGGCGCGGCGCATTTTTCTTCCGGGTGAAAGAGGGTTTACTGGGTGACACGGCTACCCTGGCATGCGATTCCTTTTTTCTTGCTAGCAACATATGAGCGCTAACAAGCATATCGGCGAAACTCGGAAGGTAAGTAAACGCAGCGGTGCAGCGAACGGAGCGGATGCGCGGATCGAGCGGAGGGGCGGACGCTCCGTGCGAACACATTCAAAACACTAAACACGACGATGACTCCGTGGTTGTTCAGGATGCGGTAGAGAAGTGTATCTGCGCACATGACAATACATGGCAGCAGGATCGCGGCCTCAGCTTGTTCCGTTACTGCCGTTTGCTCGCCAGATTTACGGGAGCGAGAGCAGCTACATCTGGACTGACGACGCGGGGACCGAGCACGAGGTCATGCAAGCGGAGGGCGGAGAGCAAGATGAGAACTTCATGCTCTGCGCAGTAGCCCAGCACCCCCCCCCGCCCTCCACAACGTCGCGTCAGCGCTGCAGCCGGCGAGGGTGTTTTTGCTTTTGTCGCCTTTGTCGACGATAGTTACATCGTCAGCGCCCCTGAACGCGTTTCCAGCCTGTATGGCGTGCTCAAAGACGCGCTCTGGGACCGCGCCCGGGTCCAATTCAACCAAGGCAAGACCCGTGTTTGGAACGTGGCCCAGCCAGACCCCAGCTCTGCTGCGGACATTTGGGTTGGAGCGTGGGCTCTGCCCAAGAACAGCAAGGGCTTGTAGTGCTCGGTGCACCGCTCGGAACGGAGTTTTTTGTGCAGCGGCAACTGCGGGACACGCGCCGCAGCCAAGATGTTCTCCTGCAGCGCATCCCCGCCCTCGGCGACTTGCAGTCGGCGTGGTTGCTACTTTTCTGCGCATCGGGATCGCGCCATTGCCTCCTGTCTCGGCGCACTGCTCTTCGGTGAAAAAGCGCCCGAGCTATCGGCGGATGCCCTCGCCACAGCACGGATTCCGCTAACGCCGCCCACTGGGCCTCCTGGCAGGATGCCTTCCCTGCGTTGCTCCAGCGTTTTTCTCGTTCCACTTATTTAATGTCCGCTAGAATAGTGCGTCCAGGTCCTGCACTCGGCTCGTGCTCCGCTGAACCAACATCGGCTGGTGCTGGGAGCAGCGCACTAACTAACAAGACATGTATCTGCAACCGGATTACGACATGCAGATCATGCAGTGCACCGTCACACACGCGTCGTGGCGTTGACATCCAAAGGCGGCGCCATGGAGGTAGGCTCATGACCAGGACGACGTCGGCTGGTGCAATGGATGAAGCAGTATGAGCGAACGTCCAGTATTGCCGCAAAAATTTCTCCGACCAGCTTTGCAAACGGAAACGTTCGCTGAAGTCGGGTACGCGATGATTTCAGCTATGCTAAAAAGTCATGCCACGGTAAACTCCCATCCAATCCGGGCGGTGGACGGTTTTTGTGACTGGATCCAACCATACGTGATCTGGCGGTAAATCGTCAACAGCTTTGTTTTGGAGACCGTTTTGTCTTTTCCGCGTCTCAGGGCTGCGACGGGCCGGCACAGCGCTTGTCGGCGAGGACCTCATGCAGCTGCCATGTTCACGTCCGCGAACATGCACATTCCACGCAACACCAGCCCCGCCAGCGTGACGCGAGCCCCGCCCTCGCGGCATGCACGCGCGACTGTTCGAGCAGCGTGCCACGCCGCGCGGCGAGGACCCCCGATGTGGCGCAGGCGGCGCAAGGGGTCCAGCCCACCACGGACTTGCAAGATCGGAGGCACAAGGTGTGCGCACGCGAGACGATGAAATACGGTGAATGCTCGAGCGGAGTGAGGCCCTGCCTGCGAGAGCCGCAGCGCGAGGGACCGAGCGATGCCAGGCGACGCCGACCTTTCGTTGGGTTAAGTTTTCTTTGCCACCCGCCTAGCTGACTAGCCCGAGTCCGGCTTTCGTCGGCTTCGTGTCCCTTACTGTTATAGGGTGATTCAAGTGCCGGAAAGGGTTCCAGCGGTTTGTCATCATTTTCCCCATTGCTTGGGATTTCGGTTTCAGGTTTCGGGCTGGCCACTATTCGCCGAGCGACGAGCGACGCCGAGCGACGAGAGACGCCGAACGCTGAGCGACGCTGAGCGACCCAAAGCGAGGCTGAGCGACGCTGAGCGACGCCGAGCACCGAGCGCCGAGCACCGAGCGACGCATCGCCGAGCGACACCAAATGACGCCGAGCGACGCCGAGCGCCGAGCGACACCGAGTGACGCCGAGCGCCGAGCGACGCCGAGCGCCGAGCGTCTTCGTTCGTCTTCGCTCGTCTTCGCATCTGGGCTTGTCTGCGCAGATTTCCGCACGACCGCGCCACCGACGCAACCAGAGAATGTGCATGGTCATTTCATTCCGGCACTCTTGTAGTTATAGGATTGTTTTTGCATGTTTTTGCGGGTTCCTGGTTTGACCTTTAGGTATATGTGGGCGTACGATCTCTTGGCGCAGCACGGGTGCGTGCACAGCCATAGCCACGTGCTTGGTCGGCTGCAGCCTGCTTCCCTGACAGGCGAAATGCCCTACCTTGTCCGATGGGCACGCGGCGTTCTGATTGAATAATTGGGGGCTCATACCTCCCGAGTGGCAGCACACAGGCAGCACTTTTTCGATTAGAGTTGAGTCGAGATGAGCTTCACGAGCGATCATGCGTTGGCTCCCCCTACTTCCCGTTGGCCAAAATATGCTCCGCACCCGGCCACCGGCCACCATGTGTGTCAATGGTTGGACATGTTTCGCGGGAGTCCCGAGCACCGGCGCGGGAAACTTGCACTGTCTCTGGCCTCAACGCTGCAAAGCTGCCGCCACGGCCAATCTTGATGGGGCGGCGCCCACAGGCGGAAGAAAAAAAGAAGCAGGAAAAACCGCACGCTCAAGCCGGCAGAAGGCCTCGAGAAAAGAGATTGGAAAGAGCATCAGATCCCTATGATAGACGCATGCATTCTCAACTGTTTCCACAGCGTGACGGCATGCGTGGTCCTTCAGCATTTGTCGTTTTTTGCCTGGCAAGCCCAACTCCCAGATGCCAGCTGAATCTGCAACACCCAACACATACGCAAAAGGCATCCATGCCAAAGTACACACCGAGTCACCGAGATACACTGTAGCAAGCCATTCCCCGAGTCGACGCTTCACATCACTGAGCGAGTCAAGCACACGGCCTTGCGGAACGCAGGCTCACTGCAGGCAAGTTGCCGGAGACTGTCGGCTCTGTTGCGCACGGTACTCGTTCGGAGGAGCATCTTGGCTCGTTTGTCAGTTTTTCCATTCGAGACATTGTGGCAGCATCTCCAGATAGTGATACCATGCCATTTGGTGATACCAGTAGCAACCCCAGAATGAGGTGAGGGGGAGTTGTCCAGCTGTATTCAATCAGCTCTCAGCCCATCATGGCGACCGTGCTTGTTTCGGACGTTCAGGTGATTTTAGGTGTACGCATTAGGTCGAAGACTGCGTCAGAGATCGCCCGGCGCTCTGCCGGGCCCTCACAGCGATCCCTGTGCACAGATATGGACAGATGGCCGTTGATGCCACGCTGGTTTCGCCATGCGCGTGGGCCCTGTACGGAGTGCCACCGACCGGGTGCTTGGGAAAGCCTCTCGAATGCATCAGCAGCTTTTCTCAGCGGGCTCCTGGTACCCCCTCACGTGCAGACTACGCCAGCATAATAACCCCCGAACAGTGCACGACCACAACACACACACACACATGCACACATGCACTGCAAAGGGCAGTTCCTTTTACAAGACACGCATGAAACAGATCCAACCAAGAGCTGGCGAGGCAGGCATGTCCGTCCGCGCTTCTTGCCGACCAAAAAATGCATAGGACTGTGGCGGGAGATGGTGAGTGCAGGCCTATGCGAGAGTGTCATGCGGCCCAAATTGTCCTCCGCGGCAACGGTAAGAGCTGCGGACCCCGGCCGCGCGCGCCGCAGCAATACTCTACCCTCCCCATAGTGGCGCATGTTGTACGCTGCTTTATGGAATGCAAAAGGACCTGAGGGAGTGGGACAGTGGGAGGTCTTGTGGTCTGAGGGTACGCTGCTGCAGGCTCACAGTCCTTACACGCCGCATGCTGCCACCCCAGATGCCCCATAAAAAGAAAGCGGTTGAACTGGACTTTTGCCGCTCCAATACTTCACCAGCAGCACTCACTGGGCTTTGGAAAATTGCTGAACGCTACAGCATCGGTGAAACAGCTGACACCTGTGAGACCAGTTGCCGTGCCTTGACCAGCTATAGCGACTAGAGGGAAGCGCGCTTGCGCTCTTTGCCCGGCTCATCTGGCGACACGAAGCCTGGGCCAAAGGTGAAGAGTCAATGATGTGTCACTTGGGGTGCCCATATTGTTATATATTGTTGCACCTAATCGGCATCATCTGGCAAATCGGGTTAGGTGGCGCTGTAAAGCCATATAGGTTCCAGAAGGCCACTCTCCACACATACTTGAATTTCAAGACCTCTCTGACCTCTGCCATCGAAAAGGTAAGGTTAGATGGGCCGCCTTGCAGGTTGCGGCGTGAGATGTGATTGTGCGTGACGCATCGTCTCTCGGTCTCGCTTGCATGTTCATAAGGCTCTTGGGAACATCTTAGACAGAAGGACTTATCGCTTTTAGAGTGTCGCCCTATCGTTTACTGGGTTTTGCATCGAAACGACCAGTACATCTCCTGCGACTAGCTTGACTAACCTGACTAAACAAACTCTTAGCTCTGGGAAACTCAACAACTACCCTTGTCAGGAGAGCTAAGTTCGAGCGAACATTTTGGTGTTATTGAACCTGAACGTAGCCGTAGCTAAGAGTTGGGCCCTGCTCCACGTCGTACTCCTCTTCAACCTTCGGGGGAGATTTTCGGGAGTTTGACGTGCGAGCCCTTGCTCCAAGCAAATGCGCTCGTGAGGGATGTCTCATGGTTGTTGAAGGCCTTCCGCTTCAGGATGTTCCGCACCTCCTCGCGAAGATCCTCCGGTTCAAAATGTCTGCTGTCTGCACCGCAAGCAGAAGTGTTTCCGTAGCACACTCCGTGCTTGCAAGCTCCCGGAAGATGTTTATCGGTGTCAGCGAACAACCAAACTCAGGATGGCAATCGCACGCTTGTGAGGCCTCGGTAACCTGCTTCAGGAGGTCGGTGTCCGGCGGCTCCTAGGAAGACTCCAGGCCCGACGTGGCCAAGGCAACAAGCTCAGCAGCCGATTTCGAAAAAAGCAGAGCTCCTTGTCCAGCAAATCCCTCGCCAAGAGCAACTTGGACTCCAGCACCTGCGACATACTTGACCGTCAACTGCACAACTTGGGAAGCAGCCAAACGCCGCCAATCGACGATGCAGGTCAAGTTTGAATCCACAGAAGAAAAAAGAGAGTTGGCTGGTTATGGCACCTCCACTTTGGTCGGCTTGAGCTTCCGTCGCTGGTCCCTGGCGCTCCACAGAGCAAGGACTGGTGGCATCCCATTGTCAGCATGGTACAGCAAGAGCTCCCCGCCTGAGCAGCCTCTCAACTGCATAGGCAGCAGATTCTGCGTCGTTCTTCACCATGACTACCTTGCAGCTGTGACTCCATGGCCGTCAAGACTGCATGATCCGTTCAGAGCCCCCGGCCTGTTCGTAATACGCTTCTTCTGCCGCCTTCTTTTCTGCCTTT
This sequence comes from Symbiodinium natans, assembly GCA_905221605.1. NCBI lineage: Eukaryota > Dinophyceae > Suessiales > Symbiodiniaceae > Symbiodinium > Symbiodinium natans. The sequence goes on along the minus strand of CAJNDS010002117.1, from coordinate 380,236 downwards.
CCAGCCAATTCAATGTCCACGCGCCGACTTGAAGGAAAGTGTACAGTGCCAACTCCCCGGCGGAAGCTTTACGGATCTTCAGGGAGCTCACTTTCAAAGTTCACTTTGGGCATGGGGCTTTTGCTTCAAGTCGGATCATCCGCAGAGGATGGCCTCTGCCACCTTTTCTTGGACGTCTTCCTTAGCTCCAGCTCACTTTACAAAACAGAACAGAGACAAAGCACGCCTCTGAGCTCAAGTCTATGAAGGCCTTACGTTTTGTCAACTCCAGAACCCGCTTTGATTCCGGAATGCCGACTGATGCTGCTTGGCAGTGGCTGGCGGCTTTAGGCATCTTTTGTCGAGTTGCAGGGGCCAGGGTCGAAGCTCCCGAGATGGTCACTTTCGTCTCCTCCGAAAATTTAAATACTGGAGTGAAGATCCGACTGTGACTATATGACTGTATGACTATATGACTGTATGACTGTATGACTCTATGACTCTATGACTCTATGACTCTATGACTCTATGACTCTATGACTGTATGACTATATGACTGTATGCGTGCAAAGTCGGTGTGAGGCGACCCGTTTCTCGGCGACGTCCTTGCGGGTGGCCCGATCGTAGGCACTAACACTGAGAATCCCGTTGCTGTCCACATCGAATGTCACCTCAACAAGCAACACGCAAAGCCGAAACTCAGCTCTCATGAAGCAGGATCGGACTTTTCACCCTGTGCGCACACCTCCACTTGCAATCCCGAAAAACCTCGAAACAAAACCAACTTCAGGCGAGGCATGGTCTCAAGGTGCCCCGCTTCCCGTATTGTTGAGGCTTGAACTTCAATCTGCGGTATGCCAGCAGGTGACGGCGGAATACCTGCGATAATGCGACAATCCCCGGGGCAAAGCAATACGATAAAGATTCCTGAAAGCTTGAACCATAAACCTGGATGGGCGGAAAGCTTACGTAACCAGTAGGAGATGTCTTCAAGTTCAAAGAGCAGGGATCCCGGAACCGTTCCTTGCTACAATTTTGCTTCTTACTTGTTTGTTCCACTGTTTCAAGCCTCTCCGTCAGGTTCAAACTCAACGAGTTTTTTCTCGACCAGGCAAAGCCAACCTCTAATTTTAGCTCTCTGTTGCATTCCCTCTTTTTCATTCAGGCAATGCCAATGCAAATCAAAGAAAGCAGGCCTCTCAATGTCACTTGAGGCCGGGGTGGCGAAAGCTAGAAGAACAGGGGGGCGCGGGGAGGGATGGCTAAGGACTCATCCCTGCTAGTGGTGACGTGAGTGGCTTTTAGTGAAGACTGCGTGGGTGAGCCATGCTCCAAAATCAACAAGAACAAATGATAACAAATGCCCATCCGTGTTGAAACCCATGTCATTCACGGCAGCTGAGCACCATCCAGAAGAAAGACTCCCAGCTGCTTGTTGTCATCCGCTTTCCGGAACTCCCCTTGGACGACCTCCACCTCGGCTGGAGGAATCTGCAAGGGCACGTGAACCTTGTTGGGTTTTTCTTGTGGTTTGCGCAAGCTCTACTCCACCGCGAGCGCACCCGCACCAAAGAACTCCTCATAGGATCCCTGTTTAAAGCAGCTCTCTTTACAGTGGTCCAGCGAGTTCTCTCATAGACTGCGGGCATGTCATCGACAAACAGGACAGAGGGCCGTCACTCGAGGCTGGTTGTCCATAGCTGTGGAAAAGACCTGCAGGGTACAGCCGAGCGAGCGGTGATGAAGACATGCAGGTTCCTGTCGTGGAGCCATGCATCATGCGCTTCAGAGGCTGCATGAGCTACGTGCGCTGCAAGGGTGTTCAATCATGTGTAAAGCTTATGGAGGCCCCACCTTTGTCTTCTTTGCTGGCACGCGGGTGTTTCTTGGAAGGAACACCGAGCTGAGGCCATCATGGGTTGCCTAAGCTTCACGCATGCTTGTGACGATGGCAACTTGAACTCAGATGTCGACCCTGCAAAGGGCCGTCAGCCCGCGGCCACTGACAGAGAGAGCGGCACCACGTCCAGTAGCACGAGATCCTTCGTCATCGGGTTTGGGAGCTGGATGCCAATGGCGGATGAACATGGCACATGATGCAAATGAACGATTCGGAACACTTACGCTGAGCGCGCAGACGCAGGGCAGAGACTCGGTCCTTCACCTCGCCGGCTAGAACCCCAGCCTGGACCGCGGCTCCCATGGCCACCACCTCGTCTGGATTGACCTGGGACAAATCCACAGCCCATGCTACGCAGGAGTATGGGGCGGGTATAGCGGGTGGCCATCTGCTTCGAAATGCCAAGGGGCGCTTTGGTTCAGCTCCTTGCCTCCCACCAGTGACCGAACCAACTCTTGCACCGCCCCGATGCGCGTGGAACCTCCGACCAGCCTTGGCTTCGGCACTTTCAGCGGACCACAAAAGACCCTCAAGTCTCAGCCAAGGGGCACGATCTCATCCAGGTCTGTGTAGGTCAGGTCTGAGTCCTTCAACGCCTTCTCTACGGGCTCTCGGAGCCTCTCCAGCAGCTTCGAGCACAGGCCCTCAAACTCTCCGCGCGTCAGCTCCTCCTCAATGTGGAGGGGTGACCCGTCCTCATCCACGGTGATGAAAGGCAAGGAGATCCTGAAGTCATGAAGCGCCTCTCCATGTCTCTCTGTCTCCCGTATGCAGTCACCTGGAACGTGTGTGCCTCGCACGAACAACCCCTCACAGCATGCCAAAGTTTTGGGCCGGAAGATGGGCGGAGGCAATGCGCCAAGTCACGTCGTGGACAGCACTCCGGAGAGCTCAATCTTGGCCTTCTCAGCTGCCTGCGGGGGTCTCAGAGGGGCGATGCGGCGACTCGTAAACGGAATGCATGCAGGTGCTTTGACCATCCTAAGTGTCCTAACCGTCCCTACCCGCACTCTGAGCCACACCCCACATGCCACGAGCCGATAAACTCCGACACCTGCTCCCGACAGCCTCGGTGAGTCTCTGCAGGCTCTGCGGATCCTCCCGAAGATCAATCCTGAGTTCAGGAGGTCAGGAGGTGAGGCGGCAGGATGGTCTGAGTCCCGCAAAGGGGGAGGCCCTCTGACAGAATCCCAGCGGCAGCGTACGGGTAGCAAAGCGGTGGGCCAGCCAATCCTTAAACAGGGACTCTAGTGGAGTCTTAAATGGGTTCATGGGCACTCATGTGCAGGGTTTACCTTCCAGAAGCCTCCCTTCATTTGCGTTCTCAAACACCAGAAGTTAGAGCAATGTTGACAAGCTCCTCTAACGTGGAAAAGGCCAGGTGTCAACAATGCACTTGTCAAAGTTGTCACCACCAAGCTTTGTGTCACCGCTCGTTGCCAGGACTTCGCAGACACCGCCACCCACCACAAGAACAGACACGTCAAACGTTCCTCCCCCAAGATCGAAGACCAGAATAGTTTCGTTGTCGCGCTTCTCGAGTCCATATGCCAAGGAGGCAGCCGTGGGCTCGTTAACGATGCGAAGGACTTCAAGCCCGGCGATGGCCCCTGCATCCTTTGTGGCCTGCCTCTGGGAGTCATTGAAATATGCTGGGACTGTGATGACGGCTTTCTTCACATCCGCTTGCAGGTACTTGGATGCAGCTCCTGCGAGCGTGCGCAGCACTTGTGCTGAAATCTCCTCAGGTGACAGCTGCTTCTCCAAGTGAGGACACTCTAGGCGCACGCCAAGGACACCCTCGGCTTGTTCGTCCTCACCTACGATTCCATAGGAGACCTCGGAAACCTCCTCGTCTATCTCATTCCGCAGCCGCCCAATAAAGCGCTTCACGGAATAGAAGGTATTGGCCGGATTCACTGCCGCTTGACGCTTTGCCTTCTGTCCGACCAGAGTCTCGCCAGTTTTCGTGTAGGCTATAACGCTTGGCGTGGTGCGGGCACCATCTGCACCTGGAATTACAGTTGCTTTGCCGGCTTCTAGGGCGGCCACAGCCGAATTGGTCGTACCCAGGTCAATGCCCACAACTTTCTCCCCTTCCTCGATGTCGACATTTGCTGCTCGAAGCGTGGAACGCCACCGCCGACTCCCACGCAAGCGCCGCAGTCGCCGCAGTCGCACTGCGCCAACCGCCAGTGCTGCCAGTGCCGGCAACGAGCCCAGCAACGGTGGCCCCATTGGCTCCCAGCGTGCGCGTGGAATGCGCGAACCATCCCGCCACTCGTCCGCCCATTCTGCCCACGCCTCTGGAGGCTCCGATGCCGACGTACGAGGCCTGAGCAGCTTTGCTCTTGAAGGGAAGCAAGGAGACAAGTGAGAGCTTGCGGTGCGAGAACATGTCAGAAGTATTTCGCAGTACCCTGGCAAGATTTGGCCGGGAAGCGCAGGACATCGCGATCCTCAAACCAGACTGCGGACTGCAAATGGTCTAGGCATGCTATCATGGCATGAGCAAGAAGCCAATCTCCTGTCGCTAGCACGCTACTCGGGCACGGAGAAAGCAGCGCCATGCTATCGAAGAAGAAGTGGGGTTGCCTTTACTTGTCTTGTCAGACTGTTGGGTTTCTATGATGGGGATCTGAGTCTGCGGAGGCTCATGCGGGAGTAGAACAGTGGTGTAGCATGCTGTTTGCTTGAGTTTCCTTGTTTTGGGGGCTTGAACATCTGAGGAGTGCGCACCCACACAAAAGCTGACTCGTGCAACACGGCACGTTGCCACGTCGTCGAAGTCCTGCTCTCTGCCCAAGAAGAAGCAAACAAGGGTTTGACGGTGGGGGGGTGGCTTCCCTCCAACATGCCTATGCCCTACTCACTACGTATCTAAGGGTAGCTGTCTTTTTTCTACCAACCGCGGCCATGCTTCATGCATAGCAGTGCGTCAGATATTGAGGCCAAGTCCTCCATATGTTGCCGCTGGGCTGAGGAGCTGTTCTGCTTTTCCAACGAGAGCAACTTAGAGGACTTCTCCGGCAGAAACAGTCATATTGCCAAAATTCACCTCATGGCATTATATGCCATCATGGCCACTCTCTTTCTTGCAGGGTTGAAGATTGCTTTGTCATGCCACCAGTAAACTGCGCAATGGTAATAGCGAACATAGCGCTGCCAAGCTTGTGGAATGAGCCATGCTAAGATATCTTCTATGTTCGTAGTCACGCATGTTGCTGGCTACAAGCGCCGTCGGCACTCAGAGGCTCCGCTCAAGTGGCTCGCACCTTGGCACGTGTCTCGTCTGAGAAAGGAATACGCGAACGTGCGAGCTGAGAGCCGCTGAAGCCGTCTTCGGATATCTGAGGCTGCGACTAGGAATATTCGCGTTGATCCCCGTGACCCCCGGGAACACGGCCATGCCCTGGCATCCCCAAAGTCCCCCGAGTGTCCAAAAAAGTCCCCGAGCAGCCCCCCCCAGCACCCAGCCTTCGCGGCCTTAGCGCCGCTTGCGGCGGCGTGGGGGCCTGAAACGTGAGCTGGTCCACGAGGGATGGCTTCTAAGATATAATTTCACTAAAAAAGAGTGGCTTGGGGCTTGGGGCTGAGGGTTCACCTCCTGGAAACAAGCATGGAAGATCTGCAAGGCTAAGCAAAGAAATCCAAACCTGCCATTGCTTCCAACAGACGGCTTCAGCATGGACACAGAAAGCAGGAGAGCACCCTCTTTCAACTGCTGCTCAGCTCACTTTCCTGATGCAACATGCTCTGCAGGCCGTCCTCATGAACGAATGTTAGTTGCATACTGTTTCTTGTACTGTTTCTCGGATCCATGCTCAGACAGTTCACGGCACTGCAGGGATACGTTAACTTCGGAGTCGCAGCGAGGCCTGCTCCTCGTTACATTAGCGGCAAGCGAGACAAGGTCGGCTTTCCCAAGCGAACTCCAGCTTTGCCACAGCACATTGTGTTTACAAGAAACGGTCCGTACATGTAGCTTGGCATCACCTACATCTCTGTTCAACCATCATGAATGGGGAGAAGCCGGCCATCTTGCTAGATGTAACTTCCTGCGCTCAGATGTGGACCACAGAGGAACTGGCAAGCGGCGTTCTGAAAAACAGGTTGACTCGTCCGACTGCTTGCTCTGAAGAGTTTAGGATTGGGGCTGCCCTGCGCTGCCTCATCCGATCGCGCTCGGGGACCCCGCCACACCCTCCAGAGAAAGGAACCATCAACATGTTTGGAAGAGACTCGACACTGCACAGTCGTGCACAGGCATTGCATGCCTCCAGGGTCGGTGTACCTCGGCGTGTGTCCCATGCAGTTGCGGCATGCGTCAAGCCGTCCGAGATCTGAACTTTCGGAAGCAGCACGGCACCTCGGTACGAGGTTCGTTGAAGCCAGCAAGCGACCAGCCTGACAGACTGCAGCAAGCTGTTTGTAGGCCACTGGCAGATCGCGGTACATCCATCCATGGCACTCATCGCCACATTGTCTGGGGGGGTCAGCTTTGGAGGAGTTCCTGAGTGAATGCGTCTGGTTTCGCGGATCCCACCAGAAACTGGGGCATTCTTTGCATGGGGAGTCATGCAACGGGCCCTGTTGATCTATGTGAGACTGAGAGCAATGCCACCTTTTGGAGGTTTCTGACCAGGAGACGGTGGCGTCGCCCGATCCTGCAGGATGCTCAGAGTCTTAACGCACATCCTCATTTATGGATTGGCCTTCTGCATCCCTCTGCAAAGCAATCCGCACGATATCTCGGAAGGTCCGGAGTCGGATCAGGATCGTCGTCTCGATTTGGAGGCGGCGCAGGCTTGCCTGTGGGAGTCTGGGAAGATCTGGGAAGTGATCTGGCTACTGATCTTCTACAATGATCCTTCAGTTTTCTCAGAGCTTGCAATCTCGGTGTGTTACAATTCAAAGAACCCAAAAGGCCAAAAAAGGCTTCAATAGACAGCTCTTCAAGGCACCAACAGCCCAAACGTCAAACCTACGAAGCACGGTCCCAAGGCCCACGCTGATGTAAGGATCCTTGCCCGACAGAAAGGGAACAGGGGCTGGAGCCCTGTAGGGCGCCCAGGTGCGCTCCTGGCATGAGCAAGATGACGACGACAATGCAGCCTGCCACAACCCGAAGGCACCCGAAAGCACCCGAAGGCACCGGAAGGCACCAGCATCAATCTCCTGCGCCTCTGGCCCAGGTCCCGGTGCTGCGGCCGCACCGCCCTGGAGATCTTCTAATCATCCAGCCCATACATGCTTACAGCTCAACACAGGTGGCAGTTGCCTTCGCATCTGCGTTGCTCCCTTGCCCTAGCTGCGCCAGAGGGGGCATGCCATGTGGTGGCGTTTCCCCGTGCACCGGCGGCGGCTTGAGATGGATTTCTTCTACCTTAGACTAATGGGCCAAGCAAGCTGTTCCTCAATCTCACACCTAATTAGTGCAGCATGGCTGCCGGCTGGGGTGCCGGAGGTCTGGGGTGTAGCCGGAACCACTCCGCAAGCCTGGCAGCATGCTGGATGGGAGTGGAGACCACTAGCATTGCGCTCGGGGGGGGGCTTTGGGAAGGCTTGGCCTCTCGAGATGAACACCTGGAGCCGGGCTGCCCCGAGGCATGGTGCGCAGTGGATCTGGCGGATCCTCAAGAAAACTGATCCTAACGTCCAGTGGGCAGTCCACAAATCACACTAATCACACCACAAACCACTCCTTTGTTGGGCTTGGCTTGGGCTACGGCGGTCGGCCAGCGGGCCGCCGACAACCAGGGCTCGCCAGGCAAAGGCCGCTCCGCATAGGTCTGGGCTGACGCTGAGTGCTCAGTCTAACCATCATGTCCACGAAACCTTCAACTAGTCGCCGCAGACGCGTCGAGGTCTCGTCTTGAAAGAAACATGACCAAGATGCAACGGGGATGAAGATAGGACGTGGTGTGTGAGATGATCGTCTGCAATATCTTCCAAATAATCTGAGGCTCTTGCAGGGAAGCTCGCACTGGGCTGGCGTAAGGCCTGCTGCTTGATTTTGTTTTCTGAGGATTGGCGTGATCTCTCTTGGATCGTACGGTACAGGCCCACGGTTCAAAGAGGGAAAAAGAAAATTCTGAGTCCTCCATGGCGGCTGCGTTTGCACGCCGAGCTGCCTCAAAGGCCTGTCGAGTCATTGCCGAGACTTCATCACAATTGTCTTGATGAAAAAGCAACAACTAACAACAAAAACAACCAACACAACCAGAAGGGCGTTCTTCTTCAAAGTATGTTCACCTTTAACGATCCTTTAACGACCACGATGAATATGATGATGATGAGGAGGAGGAGGAGGGTTAGGCGGACAAAGATGATTATGATCGCTGGGTTTTAGAAAACGACTTGATGGGGTGCATCTCTTCTTTTGGCTTTACGGCTGAGGAGGAGTGTTCAGCTTGTGTTGTGCCTGCTCAGATTGCTCTTCATATTCCTGTTTAACTAACCCGACTCCTAGTTATGCTTCCGCATATTTATGATTTGCAATTGCTAAGGCCTGTGGGTAGTGCACAATGTCTCACCATCTACGTCACACCATAAGAGATTCTGGAGGATGCTGCTTGCTGCCCTGCTGCTAGTGTGGGGTAAGAACACTGAAATTGCTGCAGTGCTGCGCCTGTTGATGGACATTGCGGACACAACCCTATCATCCAAGAAAGACAGATGGGGCCTGATAGGTGTCGCCTGCAGCCAGGTAAAGAGCCTTGTCCAAAGTGTGTGAGCTCCGTTGATGCCGAGTGCTGCATGCAGGTGAGCTTGAGCCGTAAAAGTAGCCTTGAGGGTCTCTCTTTGGGCCCACCGGGCATGCTCGGCCATCAGCATCGCCTGGGGCTGCAGGACCCCGCACGAGGTATGTAGTATATACATGTAACCGGCATATTTAGTACGAAACCACGAAGCCCCCTAGATCTGCACTGGGGGATCAGCAACTTCGCTGCTGCGAGGCTTCACCTGAGCAACACCAGAGCTCAAGACGAAGCCCTCCAATATCCCAGTGCCATGAACTTCGCCCTGGTCGTTCCAGTTCTACGAAGGCTCTTGGTTCCAGACCAGGTGCATGAGATTGCCGTTTGACGGATCCAGTTCTGCACGGGCCGTGAAGAACTCTACAGTAATTCCACTCTGACTCAAGCTTACACCGGGCTTTCCACTCCATCTGCCGTCCTGATGGGACAGCAAAATCGATGCCTTGGCGAGGCAATAGTGCCACAGCCAGTCTTCCGGACTTCTGAAACAAGAACCCGCTTGCTGTATGACTGGAATGTGATTGTGAGAATCAAAGGCCCGGGCCAGGCACTTTGGCCGGGGCTCCCATCATGTTCTTCTGCGGCGCATTGCCCGAATAGCGAGGTCCTGGGTGCACATGCGTGAAGTGGGAACATGCGGAGAAGCGGAAAGCAGGAAACCGGCAAAAGGGTGCGCAAGGGAGTGTGCAAAAACGAGAGAGCGAGAGTGCGCGGAGAGAGAGAGAGAGAGTCAGGGAGCGAATGAGACAGTAAGCGAGGGAGTGAGTGAAGCTGTGACAGAGAAAGAGCCCCTAAACCCTAAGAATCATCCACCACTTTATGCAATGAATGCTCCACCTCCACTGGAGGCTGCCTACAGGACTGCGGCCCCAGTACTCCAACAGAAGGTGAACATCGAGCAGTCCTGACCCGTATGCAATCTCATTCAAAGCTTTCCTCCTGGTCAGGACGGCACAAGCAAGCTAGGAAGGAACAACTCTTCGGGAGCAAGAACCATGTCGACAGCTTCTGGCTCCAAAGCTCTGAGACCCATGCGAGCGGTGCATTTGGACCAACTAAGTCGGAGCAAGGTGGTGCGAAGCTTGCGCAAGCACGACGAACAGAAAACTCCTACAGTGTCCGCCCCGGCACTGGGCCCGCGGCCTCTGTGAAGTCTGCTGCGATCGCATCCAGCTCCTTCTTCATCCCACCACTTAGCGAGAACCTGCCAGGGAAGCTGCGCCATCAGGGTTCTCAAGATTCCTCCCCGAGGGTCCGGCATCCTGGCGACTTCTCTTCAGCCGCATGCGGCGCAGGAGGTGCTGAAGCTTCAGAAGATGTCAGATGGCTTCAGATGCTCTTTGCCGGCTGCAGAGAGCAGCACGCAAACTCTCATAGAAAGCTGCAGTAAGTATGTGTGAGCTCGGATTGGAGCTCAGGCTAGCGGCCAGCTGGCTTGCAACAGGCTTCGCAACGTGTTCACATGGTTCAGTCTTCCCGAGCCGACGCGGGAGCGTTGTTGCCCACAAGCACGCAAGTACTTTTTCGGGTAGGCCAAGTAGAAATCAACTTGATCGGGGCATGACGAAAACGGGCTCCGGACCCGGGTTGGGAGAGGTACTTGGCACTCTTTACCTCCCCCCACCCTGCTATCAAGAAAGTAAATTTGAAATCCACGTGGACTAATGTACCGCATACAGATATTGTCGAGGCTTCCTGTGTTATGAGCCTTCAAACCCGAAACCGCTTCAAACTCTGGTCTCTCACAACAGGGTCTCTCCCAACAAGTCTTTGGCAGGCAGGCTGCAACACAGAATTACGCAGCACGTACGTCCAGCAGCGCTACACCGCCCAATGATGCTGCTGAGCTCGCCACGACCGGGAATCCGAATAGGAGTAGTCAGAGTAGCTAGGAGTTCGCCTGATCAGGGCACAGCCTCCCCGTATCCGGTCTTTGACGGATTTCACGTCAGCTTTGGCACGGTCATAAGTGGTTGGGAGGCCTTCTTCTTCGGCGCCCACCTCCTCCGCCTCCTCCGCCTCAGAACAATGCAGGACGTGGGAATGCCAAATATGAAGCGAACGGGTCTGAGCTGCAGACGCCTGCTACGACTCCTGCAAGGAGGTGCCCGAGAACGCGCCAGGTCGCGCATGGAAAGTCAAAGCAATACAAAGCAATACAAAACCATACGAGACAATACAAAACAGTACAAAACCATGCAAGCAATACAAACCATGCAAAACAATACAAAACCATACAGAAAAAAAACACCATACAGAAAAATACAAACCATACAAAACAGTACAATACAATACACAACCATACAAGACAACACAAAACAACACAAAACAACACAAAGCAATTCCAAAACTACAATACAAAAACAGGAAACAATACAAAACAGTTCCAAAACAATACACAACAAGACGAAACAAGACAACACAGTACAGCCCAGCTCTCGAAGAGTCGAAGTGGCAAGAGGCCACCTGCTCCTGGAGCCGCCGCGCCGCGGGGGCGGGCCCCGTCGTGGTTCGCCTCCCTTCGACACCTCTGGCGAGAGGGATGACAAGCAGGACACGGAGTGATATTTGGAGGGGCCGGAGGACAAGAGGGCCAACGGTGCGTCAAAGGTTTTGCAGGGAAGTGCATAAGAACCATGGGCCTCCACGCGAATGCGCTCACCAGCGACCTTGGAGCCATCGAGTTCCTTCACGGCTTCATTAGCTTCGTTCTCGTCGTCCATGGTGACAAAGGCGAACCTGAGTGGGGAAGCAAGCACACTTCAACAAAACTTCGAACATCTTCAAAGAAAGCACCTGCGCGCGAGTGCACGGTTCCTGAGCTGCTGGCCCTGGGGGCTGCCTTGCTACCCAAATGTCTACCACCCTGCCGAACTTCTCAAACTTCTCCTGGACATACACCATCTGCGGTCTCTATGACACCTGTACTAGAATGGTTTTGAGACACCCATCCATACGACTGTCCTCCAGCTCATTTCTTTCAACCTGGCATTTGTCGAAATCCGTCTCTGATCGGAGCAAAACACAACAAGCAGTTCACAGCGGCTGCACTCAAGAAACGGCCGTGCTTTGAGCCATTTTTTCGTCCGAAGACAGTGCGCTCTCATGCACTCGCAGGAATCTCAGACATCCAACATTGAAGTGACTAGCATTGACTAGCTAGTGGCATGAAACTCAATGTCTGGATTCCAGGAGTTGAGTGCAATCGTTAACTTCGCGGTCGTTAACTTGCCATTCCGCCTACTCCCTGGCAGATCACCTTGCTTCGTAGCTGGACCTTGCACTAAACCCTTGCACAAACCCCCCCAAAAAAAACAGCCCCTTCAGTTGTTATTCTTTACGAGGCTGGTCTTCAGCAGAAACGGCGCAGGCTTCTGCGGCGCGCGATGGGCCTTGCGGCGTGTGACAAGCTGAGACCGCCCAAATCGCCGCAATGTCATGGTGCCTGCCATTGCACGGCCCCGGCCTGCAACACACCTGCCGCTGAGGCCAAGCCTGAGACATGACAGATTGCGACACCGTCTTCGCTGTCATTCGATTACCAGCTTCGGCACATCTCTTACAATACTTTCAACTGTGCATCCTGTACCGCTTAGAGCATCCCTCCCACCAAGGACATGGCCTGAGACAGACGGCCTTTGCAAGTGCAAGTGCGGCGAGAGCACAGGCACCGAAGGAACACAGGGGCCAGTTGGCACCTCCGCAAGTTGCAATTTTGCTTCTGCCCGAGGGAGCTACAAGAGCGGGGACCTTGTGATTGTTGTAATGGTTGTGGCCAAAGTGCCGCTGCGCAGCCCGGCTGTCCAAGTGTTCCTCCACAAGCTTCAATGGCACACTTGAAGGTCAAAGCAGTTGAGTCCATGGTATGGGAAATGATAATCAGGTTGTGTACTTCTCACTTCCTAGGCGCTTGGAAAATCATCAGTTCAGAAGCAAAACGTTCCGACTGGCAAGGGAACGGCATCGGCCTGAACAACCAATTGCAGCTCGCCTCGGAAAAGCCAGCAGGATTTTCGTGGCTAAAACGCAGAAGGGAGCTTCATGGTCGGCTCGGACATAAGCTATCTCCCCTGGGTGAGCTAAGTATTTGCAATCCAGTTCATCCTGTGTCGGTACAGCTGCCACATGCTGTTTTGGTCAGTGTCCCGCACCCCCGTGTACCAAGCTTTGCATCCGAACTGCGATCAGCAAGCTTCGCGCAGCTCGCACGTAGCGGAAGCACCTCCACAAAAAGAGAAGGAGTATAAGGAGGAATGTGAAAAGAGGAGCACGGAGGGACCAGCACCTCATCAATGCACCTCGAAATATGTAGCTCTCTCGGGTGCACACCCCATCTACTGCAGCAGCCCCCTTGTGTCTCCGGAGACTTCGACCCAACACACGAATTGACCGAACTGACCCCCCCCCCCCGCCGAAAGAGGCCTGCGTCTCCAGAGTTCGGAGGCGCTGGGCCTTCCAAGACTTCCGTAGGTTTCCCCTACCTGCACCAGGGACCTCCCCTGGCGCCAAAATCCTGCACTTTCTGCTCTGAGTGAGGACTTTGTGCCTGTGCTGAGATGGGCCCATGTTTCGAGTTTCGACCCCTCGGCGAACCTAGTTGAAGCTCGCAGCTCGCGAATAACTCGACTACTGGCCCGTCCTCTGCAAGATCCACTTGCTTGGTTAGGCGCTCCACCTTCCATGGCTGCACGCCGGGTGTAAAGATGCATCTCCAGCGCCATTCCTCTCTTCACCCCCGGCATCAAGCCTCGCACTCTGCTGCCGAGAGGTCCTCCTCTGCCTGCAATCTGTCAACCAAAATCTCTCTGCCAGTGCCAAACATGCCACATGCTGTGCAAGAGGAGCTGGCAGGTTCTGCAGCTCGTTCAGGTCTAGATAGGTCTACTGTAGCGGCTAAGCGCCTGCACTCGGCTTGCTCGTGCAGCATCTCTGCCCGCCTGAGTCATCGAGGGCCCGTGAGAGACACAAACGTTTATAGGAACTGTCGGTCAGACATAAGAGCCGATGAATGTGTGCTGTCTGTGCGAATCGAACAGCAGGCTCGATGTGTGTGTGACTTTGCGTTGCCGAGTTTGCTTCGAAGATAAGAAGAAGGTAACCACTCACGAGCACACGCACTATCAGCCATTCAGTTGACCAGGAAGGCCTCCAGCTGCGCGCGCTTTTCACGCCAGCGGGCAAGCTGAAACATGAGATGCTCCTGGCAAGGGGGTCGCACATCACCCTGCTGCAACAAGGCCTGCACTGAGGCCGTTTGGTCAAAATGCCATAAGCCTGTGCTTCCGGTGCTTTTGGGTACTTCAGGAGTCAGCCCCCCAGCAGCCTGCTGTGGGCGAAGCTGCGCCAGCTTTGCAGCGCACCTCACCGGAGCCACCGGAGTCACGGGGGGTGCCGATTCCGAGCCGCTACGGCTTTCAAGCGCAGATATGCTCTGAGTTCCGCACGCTTGCATCTTTTGCTGGAGATCTGCGGCTAGATCCTCACGTGAACTACAGAGCGTTTGCTGGTCATTGGCATGTTCAGATTTGAAGCCAGGATGACCGGCTCACGAGCCTGGAACCCCGCTCGTCTTTTCGCATCATCCAGCAACGCAACGATCCCCCCCGGGCCTTGGAGCGATGGGCCTCGCTGTGGTTCGCACGCAACCTGCGAAACCCCGAACCATTGCGGGGTGGACTTTCTGCCAATTGGGCTCCAAAGAACTCAGGATTTCTCAGGGCTCAGGTTTGTGTGGGGTAGCCAAAGCCTAGCACAGAAGACCAACAGGGAAGAAGCCTAAGCTGTTGCCACATGTTGCCGCTGGCCCCTCATGCCCTTCATCACATCCACACGTAGTCATCTTGACAGGAGTCGTGTCATCTACTACCCTGCTGACAAACTTCCCCGAACAAAAAACCTGTTCATGAGTGCCTACGTTTGGAAATTCGATACTCCTGCTACCACGATCGGAACTCTCAGCGGCCATGAGCTTGCACGACGAGAACTCATAAGCCTAACCATGGCGTGAGTAAGAAATTGCGAAGCGTAATTCCATTAGACAAAGCTGCTGCCGTTCTGATATTTCGTCAGAAACATAGGTTGTCCTAACGCGGATGCCGGAACTAACAAGATGGCTATATGCATATACACTTCACCGTCGAAATTCCACTTGAAATTTGTTGATAAGAACACTGCAAGAACAAAGCACTCTTTTTTTCTCCGGCGAGCGATGCTGCCAGGCAACAATCAAGAACTCATTTCTACAGATGGCCAGTTCGTGCAGCAGTTTGGCAATGCATTCTTGGGAGTCATTCGCCTCCCAGCTGCACTCCATACCACCGAAACTCCCCTTTGGCACATAGGCGACGCACGGCTGAGCAGGCCGTCAAGCGAAAAGCACAAGGCACAAAGGTTCGCGAACTTCGCTTCCTCCGCGCATCGTTCGTCGTCGTTCTACCTCCGCCGGCCTCTCCAAGTAAGCTCCTGATCAACTGAAGATTCAAGGAAGTGCTGTCGAGGGCACCCCAAAGAAGAAAAACACAGGGCCCTGCATCCCTTACAATGTCTTGCAACCTGTTGTGCAGAGATGTTCCCTGACACACCTTACAAGCAATCGCAACATGGTCTCCTCGCTTTGGTTGGAGTTGAGAACCGAACCAAGGCAGTCAAACTGTGCAAAGGCCAGATCGGTGGAGGTCTCTGAACCTCAAAAGAGCGCATCTTCCTCATTTAGTACCCTGACGCCGACTGCGCTGAGACTGCAAGCGTGGGCCTGTGGTCTGCAAAGCGCCGGAGTGGGACTTGGACCTCGTAACCTCACCTTTGGAGGCGCTCCTGAGTGCACAACGCTCGGCTCTGTGCCCTCCAATACTTCCATGCTGGAGCCGAAGGTCTGTGCTTCCAGGAGCTTCTGCACTGCTTCCGTCAGCGCCTGCTCTGGAATGGCGTAGGCCTCAACGACAGGGTGATTGTAAGCCGGGAAGTTGCAGGATGCTGGTACTCCTCCCGCCCGAGCCTCCGCGACGCTTTGCACTGCGGCCTCCACCGACTCTGGAGGGGCCCTGGAAAAAGGCAGCAGATGCTCCCCAGCCACTCCGAAACACTCCAAAGCCTCTCGCTTCTCTGAGAGCTTCTTGAGGCTTATCTTCGGGTTGCAAACTTAGATTTCGTGGCAAGAAGCTCCAGGTTTTTCTCCATCTGCTTCACCGCCTCAAGGCAAAGCCCAACAGTGACTCACTCTACAGGTTGTGCCGTCGTGCCAGCACGGCTTGCCTTGTCACCCCAAGAAGGCCGGTCCAACGTCTGCATGCAGAGGCGATGCCCAAAGGTGTTCAGCAAGATCATCCCGACGACCTGGGCAAGTTGCCACACAACTGCTGTCGGGGTCGATTTGTTGTCGAACTTTGTAGTTCCGAGCTCCCTGCAGACATGATGCAGATGTACAACCGTGCCTGGGAACAAAAGTAAAGGGCCCCCACCAATGGAAGGATGAGGCCCGAGACACGAATCTCTTTCTTTCTTTGGGGCTTTGGGGCATGGGGGAATTCTCTTCGGCTTCTTCTGCTTCTCTTCTGCTTCTTCTGCTTCTTCTGCTTCTGGTTTTTTTCTGGTTATTCTTCTTCTTGTCCTCCTCCTCCTTTTTCTTCTTCTTCTTCTTCTTCTTCTGCTTCTTCTTCTGTTCTTCTTCTACTGCTCGGCGAAGGCTCGCTCGCTCTCTGTGTCTCTCTTTCGCAAAAAAAGCGGTCGAGTCCAAGCAGCTGCGAGGAAGATGAAATCCTGACCTCGGCATCTCACAGAGCCGCGTATGTGTCATGTCTTTGCCTTGCTTTGTCAAGCTATTTTCAGAAGTACTCTGCATAGCACTTTCTTTGCAGAGGCGTCGAAAGAGTTCAGCAGCGCAAGGGTTGCACAACTGCTGCCCAGCAGCAGTTAGAGCTGTTTGACAGCCTGCTGAAGAATTGCCTCACTTTCAGCACCCTCCAACGGGAAATGCGATTGGCTCCGAGGCGGGGATCTACCGCTCACGCCTCCTGCAGCCCAAGCTAGATGCAACCGAGCGGCCCAGTAATGGGAACTTGACCCAGAGCGCCCTGAGCTCAGGCACATGCAAAAGCTTAGAATACTGAGCCAGTCGGGACTCGCAGCGGCAGCTTAGCCTACAGATAGGAAATGCCCCAAAGTTCCCACCTGGATCGTCGCTCGTGGCAGGATCGAAACAAAACCTCAGCTCACAGCTGAAGCCCCGCGCGCTCATTTCGTCTATCGATATCCCGGATTACATGTGCACATTGTACATGTGCTATATATGCCACTATATGTTCATGTCTTCACACCTGCCAAGCATGAGGGACTTCCTAGTGTTGCAGCTTTAAGGAAGCACCGACGCGAGCTGTGAAGCCACAAACCCTTGGCATGTTGCCACCATCACAAGCTAGCTGGAGGCAGTCGAGTCACAGAATGTCACGTCCTGCATGACCGTGGAAGACTGAAAAGGATGACCTCTCAAAAAAGCCAATGGCAAAGGCCATCTGCAAAGTTCAAGCATGTGGAAGCTGTGCTCCCAAAGCCAGAGCGATGTGAAGAGAGGCATTGCCTGGTAAATCTAGGATGAGAATGCCATTGATGGCAAGGAAGATGCCGATGAATCTGGCTGCCAATCCACATGCCATCAAAGGGAACCTGAGACTACGACGCAACGGAGAGCTTTGAAGCTACAGGAGAAGGCATGTGCCTGGGTCTTAGGTGTACCTGCCAGGCTGCACGTGGTGCCAGAAAGCTGGGAAGATGTCCAGCGTCGTTCGGCTGCCAATCCTTGTTGAGTGGGCCCGTGGTGACATCTTCCATAAGTGTGGTTCCCCCCCCCCTGTCTAGGTCTGATTGCTGAAGTCGTGAAGTTGTGAAGCGTCAGCAAACACGGACGCGTATGTCAGCAGCCGCAAGATTCTTTGACGTGCAGACAGGGCTCATGCTAAAGAGAACAAGCTGGCCGAAGATCCAGACTCCACCCATGACTCGCTCGACCTGCTTCACGTCCAACTGTACTTGTTTCACTGCGGCTCTCTCCTGCTCCTCATAGGTGAGTGTTATTCTGAAAACCACCCTGCTAAGCCACAAGTTGTCTACTTCTTCACGGCCCTGTTTGTGCATCCGGAGTTGCCTGGTGCAGGTCTGCCTCGGCAACCACAGCCGAGAAGAAGACCCCAGTCATGATGACCATTAGCTCCTTGGAAGAACCGACTTGGGTTCAGGGAGAGCATGGCTACGGAGTACGGTGTTGTGCTGACTCTGTTTCAACATGATGCAACGATCAGCAAGAGCACTTCTTGGGAACAATCTCCCACGCACCTGCGTGAGGCTTTGTCAACAAGCATCTGACTGAAAGAAGGCACCACCAATCAGCGGCATGGGCACCTTGTCAAAGAGAAGCAAGGTTCTGCACACTACCCAGCTGCCCATGCTCGAGCACCCAAGGGCCCGAAGGCCAATCGCAATCATTGCAATCTTGCCTGTGTTCAAAGGTCAACAGCATCCAAGGCGCCAGTGTTGCACCCGAATCTGACACTCCCAGGGCAAAGGCCGTGAGCGCCACTGAAACGATCATCAGGAACGCCTCAGAAGTCATGTGCGTTGGTTCCGTGGGCTCCCTGCCTTCCTGCCTTCACTCTGCCTTCCTTCGTACATGGCCGCTCTCTGTGCTCTCTTCAAATCTGGGAAGCCTTCTGAACACAGCGGGACACTTTTCTTTGTTGTACAAGCATGTGGTGAATTGTCGGCGTGTGAAGACCACAGACCATGTGTGAGAGTCTCACTCCAGAACTGCACAATTCAAAAATGTTCAGCTACAACTTCTAACTTCTGAGACCCGGGCCTCTACAGGCTGTCCTGTGAACACCTCGCGCACAAGAAACAACCAGCCAAAGCGAGGAAGCGACGATAAGCGGCTTGGCAGTCCAAAAGTCCGAATTACTTCACCCCAAACTCAAGGTGGCCTGACGTAAACCTAGTGCCTGACACGCAACAACACATAGCCCCAGATGAACTCTTGAGGAACCAAGACCCATGCGCAAGGAAACCGGTAAGAAAACCGATTCGTGCTCTGGAAGGACCGATGAATTCGCGCACTAAACCCCAATTATAAGAATGACATCCACAGGCCACAACCCAAGACATCCTCTTTTCATTCGTAATCACATCTAATTAATATGCTATATTCAGGACCACAACGTATGAAACTCTCTTATGGCCCTTGCTCGCCATGAAGCGTCATTGGAATCTAAAGCCACACCCTAAGCAATCCTCATCTAGGCTGCGTCTGTAATTAAGAATTCAATAGAACGTTAGATTCAGAGGCCAGACATATCAGACATCCCGTCTAAGCCTCATTCCGAAGTACATCCAATGATCTGGTTAGACTATAAATGAAGAGACCACACATCCTCCTCTGAGCCGCTAAGTTGATTTAGCAAAAGATGGGGAGAATGTCAGGCTGGCTTCCCAACCCACCTCTGGAAGCCTGAAGGGGGGTACAGTTTGTTTCGCACATTCCCTCAGCATCCTTTCACTTCTTTCGTCTGCCTCACACACTGCTCGCAAGCATTCGCAACGGACTCGACAACACTCAAAAAGTATGGATCTTTGTCGGGGGCAGTACGGTACATGTATAAATATATGTATATGTATATAATATATATATATATATATGCATACACCAATGCGCCGCTGCCGGAGCTCATCCCTTACCCGATGAGATTGACAGGGCTGGATTGGGGCTCGCCTCGCCGAAGGGCCCACCACCCGTGACACCGGCAGAAGCGAAGTGCTCCGTCGCGGGAGCAGCCCGGCGGAAACGACAATGGCGGGCAGGACACAGCCATGCAACAGTTGTGGGTAGACGGTGAATGGATCACAGACATGTTGTGGACTTTGCGGCCTTGGCGTTCACAAGCGAAGCCACCACGCAGGCTGGCTTCGCCGCTCAAAAGGCAGCCAGATCCAGGTGCAGCTTCCACAGCGCCAAAGGCACCGGCGAAAGGAGGCAAGGCCAGACACCACACACCAATTACAGACATCGCAAGCAGGGCAGATGCCTCTGCCTCTAGATCCAGAGGAGCGCCCCATGGCAGCACTGCCACCCCAGCAGACAGAGGAGCAAACGCCAGCGCAACTGGACGCGGAGGTTTGCGCCGCCTTTGCGCCCTTACCGGACTCCCCCCGGTAGAGGCAGAGGTCCATGCGACGACGGCCAGAGCCACGCAGCCCGCAAGGCTGCCCATGACACTGAGGCGGGCGGTAGAGGCGGCGCTGGCAGCCGCTGGCAAGAGACGCACACCAAGCTGCGATGCGCGACAGCTTGGTCCGAACGGCGAGGGACCTGTCGTTTGCGCGATCGGAGGGATCTTCAGTCTGCCAGCTGCTTCAGGTCTTTCTGACTTCCAGCGCGTCGTTCGCAGCGGCCTTTACTCCACGCGGTCCACGCACGCTCCCACCGAGTTCTGGACCACGGCGAGCTCCGTTTGAGACAGGCCCCCCCCATGCCTCACCCCACACATTGAGGCTGATAATAGCTTTCTGAGCTATGTCGGGCTTTGGGCACGCCGCACGCCTCCATTCGAATCCAAAAATGGAGTCTCATGGCTTCTTGCATCGCGCTGCTGATCGAGCTGCCAAAACTTGCGGTCCGCTTCCTGCGTGGTAGTAGAGTTTGGTGAGGATCCTAGAGGCTGGTCATCTGCCCCTTCCCTAACTTCCTGCTAGGGTTTGGTGTGGATCCTAGACGTTTGTCGCATGTCTCCTCCCTGCGCGCTCGTAGGGTTTGGTGAGGATAGAGGCTTGTCATAATATGTCCCCTCCCTAACTTCGTGCTAGGGTTTGGTGTGGATCCTACAGGTTTGTCGCATGACCTCCCTGTGTGCTCGTAGTGTCATATGTCCCTTACCTTTGTGCTAGGGTTTTGGTGTGGATCCTCAAACCTTATCGCATGTCCCCTCCGAGCGTGCTCGTAAGGGTTGGTGAGGATCTTAGAGGTTTGTCATACTTAATACATCCCCGCCCTTGTGCTAGGGTTCGGTGTGGACCCTATGGATCCTAGAGGTTGGTCGCATGTTCTCTCCCTGCGTGCTCGTAGGGTTGGGTGAGGATAAAGGTTTGTCTGTCACACGTCCCCTCCCTTCGTGCTAGGGTTTGGTGTATGTCCCCTCCTTGCGTGCTCGTAGGGTTTGGTGAGGATAGAGGTTTGTTTGTCGCATGTCCCCTCCGAGCGTGCTCGCAGGGTTTGGTGAAGATAGAGTCTTGACATATGTTCCCTCCCTTAATGCTAGGGTTGGGTGTGGATCTTCATTTGTCGCATGTCCCATGCCCGCGTGCTCGTAGGGTTTGTCAGACGTCCTCCCTTCGTGCCAGAATTTGGTGTGGATCCTAAAAGTTTGTCGCATGTCCCTTCCCTGCGTGTCGTAGGGTTTGGTATGGATCCTTGAGGTTCGGTGAGGATCCTAGCGGTTTGTCATATGTCCCTTCGCACTAGGGTTGGGCCGGGTCCTAAAAGTTTGTTGCACGTCCCCTCCCTGCGTGCTCGTAGGGTTTGCTGAAGATCCCAAAAGTTTGTCACATGTCCCCTCTCTGCGTGTCAGGAATTTGGTGTGGATCCTAAAATTTTGTCGGATGTCCCCTCCCTGCGTGCTCGTAGGGTTGGGTGAGAATAGATCTGTCATATGTGCGAACCCTCAAAGGCCCTTACTGAATGGAGTTCGTTTAAGTTCATTTATAAGGTCGTGCACGAAATGAACTGCATTCAATGGGTCTTCTGCACCACAGTTGATGATGCATAGACTTGGAAATAATGACTCTGGTGAATCAAGTGAAACAGACGAATTCATGAATCCTTGATTTGCACAGACAGAAAAGTGATACAGTCCACGCGAATCCGCGCACCAACGGGTTTCCCACACTGAGACGGCAGCTTCGCGCGTGTAGGGTTCGCGCAATGAGACGGCGGATTCGCGCACCAGCTGCTTCGCGCATGACCCGGGAAGATTCGTGCACGCAGGAATCGCACACTGACATGGTGGATTCGCACACCAGCGGAATGGCGCGGGCCTGGCGAGGGGAACCCTGAATCCTAAAACCATTGCCCAAAAAAAACCCAGAACGGCCGAAAAACATTGACACCCGAACCCTCAAACACTGTAAGTCCTTAACCCTCAAAACCCAAAAGCCTTGAACCCTTGAAGCCCGAAGTAAACTGGTCAACCGTAAACCCTAAAAAACCACTGAACCATAAGCACACTCCGCCCCTGAAAACCCTAAGCTTTCAGTCGAGAGTTTTGTAGTTGGCCAGTGAGTCGGAATTCGCTTAGGCGGCAAGCGGGGCGAAATCGCCAGTGCTTGAAGTGGGAATCGTGCTTGATCGCTCGTGGACGAACCAGCAGTGCTGAAACGTCGTGCTTGAATCTTGATTCAGGATTCGCTTGAATCGCCAGTGTTTGAACACTCGGGTGGTGAATCGCCAGTACTTGAATCGTGCGTGCTTGAATCGCCAATAATTGAATCGCGGTAGTTCTTGAAGCGGACCTTTTGCGTGCGCAAAGCTTACGCCCTGTTGCTGCCAACCCGGCAAACACTCCAGGATTCGTGACAGCTGGCTGGGTGATTCGGATTATGGCAACTCGGCCCTAACCAAAGCCGAAGGCCAGGAAGCAAGGCCGAGCAGTCAATGCAAAGTTTTTCTCCCGCGGCCTGCTTGCCTGAGATGGTCAACTGGGTTCTTCTGGGAATGAGCCATCCAGCGGCGCCGCCCAGGACCATTCCCCCAAGCACGGTCGCCACGATGCGAAGCACCTGGGGCTCTTTTCCCAGGCGAAGCATCTTGGAGTCAACAGATATCGGACCCCATGGGCCCACCGATGCCTCTGAAATATTCTGCGACATATTCTGAAGACTGCCAGGCAGCGTTCCAACCCAGCAGAGCACTCGCGTGACGGCCGAGTCTGACGGTGCCGCGAAGCCTTTGGAAGTGGCCCCGGATGGGAAAAGAACTCAGGAAACTCAAACAAAAAATCAGCGACTTAAGGGGACACTGTGGGGCACTTGAGTGTCTTCCAGATTCAAGGGCGCCCCCCGTGTCCCTGATCCCACTCAACACCACAAAAATCTACCTCCGGCCCTACCGAGGGCATCGCCGCTCAGCACGCCGAAGGTCGCCAGCGCGAGGAGGCTTCTAGAGGTGCCCAAGTGAACATGAGGCGCGGCATCGGATGCCTGAAAGAAGCGATTTGGATAATTTTGGCGTGTTCAGATGTGTTCAGCAGCAGCAGCTAGGACTTCTTTGTTGCAGTCCAGGCACCCCTTGAGAGATAACCAAACTCCTTCATCTTCGGGATGACCAACCGTCGCCGATGGCCACCAAGATCGTTCCCTCCTCACCCGCTTGCCAAGCGCGTGGCCAGCATACTGAGGGATCTACTGACAAAGGCTGTCCCAAAATGTGCCCGTGATGTCAGCCAGAAGGCACCAGGCCCTCCAACGGCGCGTAGTTCAACACTAGGACGCTGTACCTTGGCCGAGCTCAAATACGTGCGTGACAGGATTTCTGAATGCAATATGATGAATGCATATGACATGCACATCTGCAGCAAAAAGCAGGCACAACGCAATGTTAAAGAACCGCCAGGAGCAACGCTATTGTCAGAAGTTCACACGTCGCAGGCAGAACGCCATGACAAAGATATAAGTCCTGAGAGAGATGAATCGGCACCAAGGAAATGTGTCATCCCACTTCGGGGGAGATGTCCCCCATCTTACCGTCACGACCCATGTCCTGAGATCATTGAGGCGGATCTCGAGCCCTGCTGTCAAAAGCACCTCGGCGAAAAGACCCCCAAAGGCAGAGCGAGGAGTGCATTCCGGAGGTCACAAGTTCACCAAGCACTCGATGAACAAGCAAGGCGCTAAGAAGAATGACAGCTCCTGGCCAAGGTTTCGGCTCTTGCTTCATGCTTCGGTGATTTTGAGACTCAGTCCACGAGGCCAAAGTGGGTGCAACCCTCCCCACCCCCCCCCCCCCCGAACCCGCTCACAGCTCCTGGAGCTGATCTCGCGCTGCAGAAGCTCCTGGAAGGCTACCCATAACCTGCCTGCCCACAGCATGACACTGATGGCAAGGTTGCAGCCAGGAGGCGAACTGGAAGAAATACGAGAAAACAAAGCCGATGTATCACCTCATCTTGCGGAAGTGCCAGGTGTGCCAAGGAAGAGGCAGCTTGACAAGGGGTGCGCAATTCACTATGCCTCGATACCGAGCTGCGCCGACTGAGGATGGCAGCCCGGCACATACAAAGACCGTTCGGACCAGGTAGCCAACCTCGAGAACGCGAGGCTGTGAGTTCGGACAGGGAGGTCTTGAGTTCTCCTCTGGTGCTTCACCAAGCTGCCAAGAAGAGATATGCAAGGCCTGTACTCCCATCATGTTTTGGCCCCAGCATGAGGCAAGTCTGCAAGATGTGTAAGGGAGCGTAGATTGGCTGCCTAGCTGAAGGGGATAGTAGGCCGCCGTCGAGTCCCCGGTGCTCGCATCCGCATGGCTGCAGCGCCGGCACTCGGGGAAAGGACCCTAAGAGAAGCAAGCTGAAAGCAGAGCTTTCGCGATGCAGCACACGGAGCAGTCGAGATCTTGGAACCCTGACTTTTTACTTTTCTGGGGCCCGCGCATTGCCTGGAGCTTGATCACCATGTCATGGGCCAGACATCACGAGTTCGGTATCGAGTCTATAGGAAAGCTGGAGCCAAATGTGCACATTGACGATGAAGATTCTGAAGGTTGAGGTCGCAGAACCTTTTTAACTCATTGAACTCATTGAGCATCAGCTGGGTGACCCTTGCGAAGCCGATCCCACCCTTGCTGGCAACTCTTGAAGCAGTGCTTGGGAGAGCATCTTCTCCTCGTCTGCCTGGTCACTACTAGCTGAGATCGACAAGTCTCACGCACTCTGCACACGCTTCCCCAAACGCTGCACTAAAACATCAGACAGCGCCAAAGCTTCCTCCTTCACTCTGCACGAACTGGGACCTCCCAAGCAGGCCTCATTTTGCGTCAGCTCCCGGTCGTTCAGGAGCCTGCTTTTGTCCTCGTCCGAACACACGGAGTACTCAGATCATCGCAGCACACTCTGCAAACTGCACCTTGCTGGATACAGGCATCATAGACAAATCTGATGCCTGCTACACAATGGTACAAACCTAGTGATACCTACTTCGGAAGCGGTCCTTCTCGAGCAACTCCTGCTCCTTACGTTCGAGGTGCTGCTTGTGCGATACGAGTCGTCTCGACTGTGCAGTTGCGGAAGGACGTTGCTCCTTGTCGACTGCTTTTGGTCAGCTCCCATACGTGGTCGTCCAGCGCCGATGCCTGCTGGGTCATAGTCACTGTCTCTTGGTGCACTCAAGCAGCTCTAGCAGCATTCTCCGAGGAATTCGACCATGGCTTTCATGAGCGTTGCACAGCGTTTTCCTCCTGCCTGCACTCTCAAGCCTGCCCCGGTCCTGGCGTGGGCCGCCTTGGAACATCATTCCAATCGGACACAAGCATCCTGCTCTCTTCCGGCAAAGCTGCATTGGCAAGTATAC